>CAUYQU010032154.1:0-31220 GCA_963574635.1 Cheracebus regulus
ACTGGTTTCTTCCCATTTTTGTGGATTTATCCACCTGTTGTCTTTGTAATTGCCGACTTTCAGATTGGGTCTCTGAGTGGACGTCCGGCTTGTTGGTGATGAAGTTTTTTCTGTTTGTTAGTTTTCCTTCGGGGGGCGCCCCTTCCCCACAGAGCTGGGCCTTCCCCGGGTTCAGCTGTGCTTGCTGTCAGTCCTCAGTGCTTCCAATTGCTGTTCTCCTTGTGGGGATGGGACCAGCCGAGCCCAACTAAAAGGGTATCCCGTCCCGTACACTCCGCACCGAGAAGCGCCGCGTCGGCCAAAAGAGTCGCGCTGGCGACCCGTGTGGCTCCTTAGCCGGGAATCTCTCAGTCTGTGGGCGTCAAAAATTTGTCTGCAATTGCGACGTCCACTCCCTCTCTGCACTTTCCCTGGGAGCTACAATCCTGAGCTGCTGCTACGCGGCCATCTTGGATCTCTCTCGGTAGTTTTCATTTTTACCCTCCTCCCGCCCTCCTCCTTTCTGAGTCTTCAGTGTCCCATATACCCCTCTGTATCCTTTGTATACTCATAGCTTAGCTCCTACTTAAAACTAAGAACATGCAGGAGTTGGTTTTCCATTCTTAAGATGCATCACCTAGATTAATTGCCTCTAGCTCCATCCAAGTTGCTGCAAAAGACATTATTTTGTTCTTTTTTTTTTTTTTTTTTAGGTCTTGAACTCCCTACCTCAGGTGATCCGCCCACCTTGGCCTCCAAAGTGCTTGGATTACAGGCGTGAGCCACCACGCCTGACTATTTTGTTCTTTTTTATGACTGAGCAGTATTACATGACACACACACACACACACACACACACACACACACACACACCCACCCCCGACCCACCCACTGATTCACCCCGTATTTTCTTTATCCACTCATTCACTGATGGGCACTTAGGTTGGTTCCATATCTTTGCAATTGTTAGTTATGCTGTGATAAACAGATAAACATACATGTGCAAGTTGTCTTTTTGATATAATGACTTCTTTTCCTTAAAGTAGATACCTAGTAGTAGGATTGCTGAATCGAATGGTAGATCCACTTTTAGTTCTTTAAGAAATCTCCATATTGTTTTCCATAGAGGCTGTACAAATTTACATTCCCACCAGCAGTATAAAGCATTCTCTTTTCACCACATCTATGCTAACGTCTATTGTTTATTGACATTTTAATAATGACAGTTTTGGCTGGGGTTATTGGTATTTCATTGTGGCTTTAATTTGCATTTCCCTGATGATTAGTGATATTGAACACTTTTTCCTGTTTGTTGGCCACTTGTATATCTTTTGGGAAGTGTCTATTCATGTCATTTGCCCACTTTCTGATGGGATAATTTTTTTTTTCTTGCTGATTTGACTTCCTTGTAGATCTTGGATATTAGTCCTTTGTGGGAGGCATAATTTGCAAATATTCTTTCCCATTCTGTAGGTTGTATTTACTCTGATGATTGTTTCTTTTGCTCTGCAGAAGCTTTTTCATTCAATTATGTCTCATTTATTTTTTTTCATTGTATTTGTTTTTATGGGTCTTTGTCATAAATTCTTTGCCTAGGCCAAGGTCCAGAAGAGTTTTTTCCTAGGTTTTCTTCTAGAATTTTTATGGCTTTAGGTATTAGATTTAAGTCTTTAATCCATTCGGAGTTAATTTTTATACATGGTGAGAGATAGGGATCCAGTTTCATTCTTCTACATGTGGCTGTCTAATTTTCTCAGCACTGTTTATTGAATAGAGTGTCCTTTTCCCAATTTATGTATTAGTGTGCTTTTTGAATATCAGTTGGTTGTATTTGGCTTTATTTTTGAGTTCTTTATTCTGTTTCATTGGTCTGTATATCTATTTTTATACCAGTGCCGTGATGTTTTGGTTACCGTATGTTTTTTTTTTTTTTGAGGCAAGTTCTCACTGTGTCACCCAGGCTGGAGGGCAGTTAGGCAATCACGGTTCACTGCAGCCTTGACCTCCCAGGCTCCAGTGCTTCTCCCGCCTTAGCCTCCCGAGTAGCTGGGACTACAAGGTGCACACCACCATGACCAGCTAATATTTATACTTTTTGCAGAGACAAGATTTTGTCATGTTGCCCAAGCTGGTCTCCAACTCCTGGGCTTAAGTAGTTCCCCTGACTCGGCCTCCCACAATGCTGGAATTATAGGCATGAGCCACTGCACCCTGCCTACTCTATCCTTATAGTATAGTTTGAAGTCAGGTAATGTGATGCCTCCAGATTTGTTCTTTTTACTTAAGGTTGCTCACAAAGCTATGTTGATTGTAACTCATTATTCAGCAAGAGAGTTTATAATAATTGATTTCTTTAGTTAAAGGAAGAAAGTTTAAGGAACCCTTTAAGAGGTAACAGACCTTGTCAATAAGCAAGCATTGAAATAACTGATTTCATTAACCACATAAAAAAGAGATAAAACAAACAAAAAAAGCCCACATTTTCCTCAGGGCAAGATGATGATATGTGGTCCATGGCATGTACTTATATCAAGGTCATTCCTGGCACTTTCAAACTGCATTCTTTAAAAACAGAAAAACAACAACAACAACAAAAAACCCAAGCTATTAGGACAGAAACACTACTCAGAATAGCTTAAGCGGTGAAGGAGATTTATTGACCCAAATAGTTGGGAAGAGCAGGAGTGGAGTGAGTTTTAACTAAATGGTATAGAGATTCTAATTATGTTGTCCAGACTCTCTCATTACCTCCTAGCTCTGATTTCCTCTGTCTGCAGATCCTCTTCTCATGTAAATAGTTTTCTTCCAAGTGGTGGTGATGGTGGTGGTAGTAGAGGGAGCTTTGTGAGGAGGAAGACAGTAACAGAAAGCTTCAGAATTAAGTCATTCCAAAGGAAAATGAGAACTTTCTTCCCCCAAAGGCCTTCCCCTCTGAAATAGCCCTGTGAGTCATTTATTCTTTATTTAATCAAGTGTTTCCTGCATAGCCTTTATCACAAATTATCTCCTTTATTTAAGTGCTTAACTGATTATTGTTTTTCCTTCCAACTGCAAGGGAAAATCTATCAGAGCAGTAACTGTGCCTATTTGTTTCGTTACTGTAGCCCCAGCATCTAGTAGGCACTCAGGAAATAGTAAGCAGCAAATGTATAAAATTCCAGGAAGGGACTCAGATACTCCTTGAGCCACTTGTCATTATTGTGGTCTGCAGGGTAGGGTACTGTGATTGATATACCCACTAGAGTCTCACAGAATAGGGAAATGAGTTTACCACAGGTAATGGAGATACCTTTAGCTAAAGGAATTGGGAGAAGATGCTGAGCAAACAACAACAAAAAATATCTGCCCACCCTATGTGTTTTACGTTCTTTAAGCACAGTTTCATATTTTAGCCAACTGCCTAGTCTGATATGTAAGATTCTGCAGATTCTGCGCTGCATGAAGGTGCTTGTTTTAGCATGGCTAAAATCCAGCCCAGAGCTCCACTCACAGGGGTTCCTTTTTCCAGGAGCATTCTGTTTTTAATTTTATACACATTTGGATGGTCTCTATGTACAGTATCCCTGGTTGAGTATCCATCTCTCCATCTAACCTTCTGAATAGCTTATACTGAAGTAAGAATACTAGGAGCAAAAGGATGACCTGAACGTGTCTGTGCATCTGGACCCCACTGGCCAGCTCAGTATTGACTATGTACTTAGCCATGTTCTGCACGTATTCTGAGTGATGACTGGTCTTGGGAGATTCTGAGAGATGACCAGTCTTGGGAAATTCCCCCTTGTTTTCTTTCCCTCCTCTCCATTTTTCTGCCTAGTCATGCTAGTTGATTAGGTTTTCAAAGCACAGATTTTGAGCTTTCTGAACTTTAGAATGGCTGAATGGTGAAACTGTCATCTCTCTTTCTTCTTTACCTACATTTCCCTGCATTTCCATTTTTATCATCCTGATAATTCTGCATCAGGAGGAAGATGTTTCCTGTCACTGGTCCTCCTGTGGAATAGACCTGTCTTATAGCTCAATCCCTTTGGGATTTGTTTTGCATTTTATTGATTAAAGATCTGTTGGGGCAGTGAAATACACTATTTTTTAGAAAGATGAGTTGAAGAAACAGACACCCCTCCATCTAACTCATGTAAGGCTGCAGGGAATCTCCTAAGTTCCAGATGTATAGCTGAGCCTTTCATTACACGGAAGGCTCTGTGTTCTTCTCTCTCTTTCTGAGACTGTATGGTTTCATCTCTGCTTCACTCTGGCCATTGGTTTCATTAATTTGATTTTCTTTAAACACCAACTTCCTCTGTATACTGACCAGCCTATAAGTGACAAAAATGGCAACTAGTGCTTACTCTCGTCATTGGATTCTCAGCACAAGTCCACAGGAAGTCTGCACCATAATCATCACATGGAGAAGTTAAAAAAGATTTATGGGCCTCAGACATACATTCTGAAGTCAGTAGGTCTGGTATCCCGGAATCTATTTTAAGAATGTTCCCCAGAAGAAATTCCCAGATCCCAGACCCCTCCATAAGAGGAGAGAAAAGGGGGTGAGTAATGAAACTGATGAACGAGGCCCTAGCACCCACTTATGTCCTATATAGCTCCTTCGTTTTCTCCCTTTGCCACTCCTTGCTGTTGATCTTCTTGTCCAGAGAGGAGACAGATATTGAAGATACTGGAAACAAACACTGAAGAATATAGAAGTTTTTATTAAAAGCAGCAATAGTTCTCAGTCTAGCTTTGCAGGTATGCAGTCCAATTAGGTGGTGAGGCCACCCATCCCTTATCAAATCAGTGCCATTTTTTGGTTTTGGATGCTCTTGGAAGTATAAGATAGGCCTGCATGTTTCTGAGAAACACCTGATAGCTTGGAAAGCCTTCCCAGCTATGACAGCAATTGTCAGGCTGTCTCCCTGGTCAAGTGGTGGGTGACCTTGCAGCTTCAGTGCCCATCACTCTGTGATGTGCCACACTCTGTGATGTGCCACAGTTATGTGTCTGTGTCTTTTAGTTCGAAGTCTTCAAAGACAGTCTAGTCACTGAATGGCCAGCCAGTCAGGGGCCTACTCTGGGATTGTGGGCCAGAGCAGACAGAACCGTGAATGGACAGAGCAGGGCATAAATTAGTGCATGACAAGCTTTCTTCTGCCTGACTTGCAAAGGGAGGTTTAAGTGAATATTTGCAATTTCTTTTTTGTTTTGTTATTCCTAAATGATAGAAGGATTATATTCCTAAATCAAATACAAATGAGTTTTTATATTTCAGAACTACAAATATGACTCCAGCCTCATTTTAAATGTGAAATAAATGCCCTATACAGTATTCAGGATACCTACCAAGTGTTTTATAGTAAACATCATCCTTGTTTCTTCATATCTTAATAATAAAATGTCTATTATCTTAAGTTGTAAATAAAGTAATATGGTTTATTATTTAATGTTTAAAGCGTAATGCCATATATCATACTTTTGTTGTGTACTGACATATGCAAAGGATGTAGCAATTTGATTCTAAGTCCTTGCAATAGTAATAAAAGCCATTATTTTATTTAAAGCATTTGTCCACTGTGGGATTTCAGAGGTAGTTGAAGACCTCATGTGGATTGATCACATAAAGTATGCAAAGATAAGAAATACTTTTAACCAAGCTTGAGTGCAAAAATAGCTTTGTATTATATTTCTGTACACAAAGCAGTTGTATGGCACAAAGCAGTTATATTTTAAGCTCATAAAATATAATATCAGTACCTTAGGGTTGGTTTAAGAACATGTGTGTTTCATGCCTTTATGAGAATTTAAGTATCTGTCTTGATACTTGAAACTATCTTGTTTATCTGATTCTTAAAAATTATTTTATTTTTCCAGATTCAGTCCTTCTGTGGAACTTCTGAACATCTTTTATTAGTGGAAATATTTTCTACACAATGAAGTCAACAACTTAATTTAAACCAGTGTTTATGTGGTTCTGATTCATCTGCTGTGGTTCACGAAGCTTGAGATCTACGGAGTACAGGGTCTTTTGCAATGACAATATGACTAATAGTAAAGGAAGATCTATTACTGACAAAACAAGTGGTGGTCCAAGTGGTGGAGGAGGTTTTGTAGACTGGACTTTAAGTTTAAACACAATTCAATCTGACAAGTTTTTAAATTTACTCCTGAGTATGGTTCCAGTAATTTACCAGAAAAACCAAGAAGATAGGCACAAAAAAGCAAATGGCATTTGGCAAGATGGATTATCAACTGCAGTACAGACTTTTAGTAATAGATCTGAGCAACACATGGAGTATCACAGTTTCTCAGAGCAGTCTTTTCATGCCAATAATGGGCACGCATCATCAAGCTGTAGCCAAAAGTATGATGACTATGCCAACTATAATTACTGTGATGGAAGGGAGACTTCAGAAACCACTGCCATGTTACAAGACGAAGATATATCTAGTGATGGTGATGAAGATGCTATTGTAGAAGTGAGCCAAAAATTACCAAAGGAATCCAGTGGCATCATGGCTTTGCAAATACTTGTGCCCTTTTTGCTAGCTGGTTTTGGAACAGTTTCAGCTGGCATGGTACTGGATATAGTACAGGTGGGTTTTCATCTTTAACTTTACTGTCTTTTTTGTTATTCCATTTCTGTTTAAAATGCTTTATGTGGGTTACTACTCTCAAACATTTACTTTGGATTTGATTTATCCCTTGGTAAAATGAACAGATACTGATTGTGGTAGAGAATCTATTTCTAGGTAGGAGTTTTTCTTTTTTCCCCTTTAGAAATTCTGAAAGAACAGTTATTCTGACTCTAAAGTAATTCTTCTCTACAGACCCCAAAATAGCTTGGTTAAAAGAAAAATTCCCCAAAAATGTTATATTTACATACTTTCTTTTAAAATGAAAATGAATATATACTCATTGAAATGACTACAAACAATAGAGGGTATTAAGTAAAACAACAAGTTTCCTTTATTCCTTATCTCCAAATCAAAACTCTCCGCGCCTCCAGAGATTACCATTGTGAAGAGTTTGTTGTGTGTGCTTGCAGGCTTTTTCTCTGTGCTTACATATATACATATGAGAGTTTTTTTCAAAAACAAAAATGAAATGTTATATATTTTTTCTGCAACTTATTTTCATTGCTTAATAGAATATCTCTCCAAATTGGTACACAAAGATTTTCTGCATTTTAAACTGAGTGCATGATATTCCATTATATGTATATACCAAAATTTACTTACTCATTCTTCCTTGTTGGAGCTATAATAACTATGCTTATAAATATAAGGATATATATTTATATACTTATATTTTCATGGGATAGGTTTAAAAACAATGGATATTAGGGTACGTTTTAACATATATGTTTAAAATTTTGTAGATACTGTCAAGTTGCATTCCAAAAAATTTCTACCAGTTTATACTCTTACTGTCAAAAAAGAAGTGCTTTAATTTTCTGATTTCCCAATCAACATTGGGTGTTTTTTTTTTTTGTTCTTGTTTTTGTTTTTTCTGTTTGTTTTGAGGCAGGGTCTCGCTCTGTGGCCCAGCTCACTACACCCTCAACCTCCTGGGCTCAAGTGATCCTCCCAGCTCAGCCTCTTGAGTAGCTGGGACTACAGGCACACTACACCTCGCTAATTAAAAGAAAATTTTTTTTTTAGAGGCAGGGTCTTGCTGTGTTGCCCAGGCTGGTTTCAAACTCCTGGGCTCAAGCGATCCTCTCACCTTGGCCTTGCAAAGTGCTAGGATTACAGGAATGCACCACTGTGCCCAGCCATATTGGGTCTTCTTGATCTTTTTCATATTTGCCAAATGGCAGGAAAGTGTTATCATATTTTAATTAACAATCTTTATTATTAATGTTTAGCATATTGTCATATGTTTATTGGCCATTCTTTTTCTGTGAATTAATTTTTTATCTTATTTTTAAAATTTATGTGCTATTTATTGATTTGTAGGTATTCGTTGTTTTTTTTGTTTTTGTTTTTTTGAGATGGAATTTAGCTTTGTTGCCCAGGCTAGAGTGCAGTGGTGTGATCTCGGCTCACTGTAACCTCTACCTCCCAGGTTCAAGTGATTCACCTGCCTCAGCCTCCCGAGTAGCTGGGACTACAGGCTCACGCCACCATACCTGGCTAATCTTTGTATTTTTTAGTAGAAATGGGCTTTCACCATATAGGTCAGGCTGGTCTTGAACACCTGACTTCAAGTGATCTGCCCACCTCAGCCTCCCAAAGTGCTGGGATTACAGGCGAGAGCCACTAAGTGAGCCGATTTGTAAGTATTCTTAATGCCTTATATCTACCAAATACGTATTATATAATTATCTTTCTAAAGTAATAAATTGCTAAAATGTGGCATTTTGTTCTGTCAGTTTTTGTTTATCAGTCATAGAAAGGTTGACTCTGGGAAATTATGAGGCATATTATCCTGTAGTCTGCTCTTATCTTTCATTGTTTATTCCCTAAAGGAACCTCAGGTTATTTGTGACTCTAAGATGCTATTCAAGAGGTAACATATTTATCTAAATGGAAAATGTACACAAATAGAGACATTTTCCCACCATCAGATGGAGAAAGGATATGAGAGGAACTGTACTGCAGTACATTAAATTTATGAATAAATAATAATACCAAAGAGAGATCAAACCTGCATCCACTTGAAACATAATTGTTTTAAGTACTTATAGTAGTATCACAGCTGTGACAATAAATAGGCTGGTTTGGTTGCAATTTTTTCTTGTTAAACCAATTATTCTGAAGAAACACTCAGTATTTAACTATAGAATGGTAACATCTATAGGACTAAGGTATTAGAGTATAGATTAGTAGAATTTACATAGCTCCTTCTGGAGTAACGTTGGCTTCTTGATACTGAGAGAACAGCACACATATAATTAGAAAAAGTTCCTTTTATGATTTTATGAACTTTTACAGTGCTAACCTGAAGGACTTTATAATGTTAAACTTTAGTGTTAAACATCGTAGAAGCATAATATAAATAATTTTTTAAATATTTTATTTGAATGTGCTCTTTTAAACTTTTTAAGTGAAATGTAACACATCTAGAGTATACAAAACAAAAAATAGAGCTCAGTGAATTTTCTTTTTTTATTTTTTGAGATGGAGTCTCACTCTGTCACCCAGGCTGAAGTGCAGTGGTGTCATCTCGGCTCACTGCAACCTCTGCCTTCTGGGATCAAGCTATTCTCCTGCCTTAGCCTCCCATGTAGCTGGGATTACAGGCGCCCACCACTGTGCCTGGTTAATTTTTGTATTTTTTAAGTAGAGAGTAGGTTTTGTCATGTTGGCCAGGCTGGTCTTGAACTCCTAACCTCAGGTGATCTGCCTGCCTTGGCCTCCCAAAGTGGTGGGATTACAGGTGTGAGCCACTGCGCCCAGCCAAATTTTCATAATATAAACAACCACTTAACTATTAACCAGCTCAAGAAATCTAATTTCGCCAGTACTGCTTCTTTAGTCCTCCTTGTGCTTTCTTCCAATTGCTGCCCTTTTTGTCTCCATCACCAAAGGTAATCACTAATCTGATTTTCTGATAAGCACCTCCTTGCTTGTCTTTACAAGTGTGTATCCCTAAACAACATAGTTTGGTTTTACTTGACCATGTAATGGAACTTTTAAACTATGTAATGGAAGTATAGAATATGTTTTTGTGTGTGTGTGTCTGGTTGTTTTTCCCTCAACATTATATGAATTTCATGAACCTGTCGTTTATTTCCATTGCTGGATAGTAATCCATTATATGAATATACTGTACCATAATTTATCCATTCTGCTACTGAGGGACATTGGGTGGAATGGTGCTTCCGGACTCTTGGAGCACATGTGCATGAATTTCTTTTGGGTATATATGTAGAGATGGAATTTCCAGATCTTAGGATATGGAGATACTCAAATTTAGTAGATGTCATATGATTTTCCACATTGGTTGTACCAGTTTACAATCTAATTAGTAGAGTATGAGAGATCTTAATATTCGATATTCTTGTTTCTACTTGGAATCAGTAGTCTTTTTATTTTTAGAAATTCTGGCACATGTGGAGTGGTATCTCATTGTGGTTTTAATGGAGATTTCTGTAATAACTAATGATGTATACCAACCATTTGGATATTACTAGTAAAACTTATTTTGCCCATTTTTCTATTTGTTTTTCTTATGGATTTATGGGAGCTATTATTTGTTTCTCTTATAGATTTGTAGGAGTTATATTTTGGACATGAGCCTTTTAGTGCCATATATTAAAACATCTTTTCTCCCCTCTGTGGCAGAAGTTCTTAATTTTGAAATAGTTATTTTCCTCCTACTTTTTCATGGTTTGTGTTTCATGTCTCTTGTCTAAGAAATCTTCCCATATCCTGTGGTAATTAAGATATTCTATTTCATCACTTTGTTGAAGCTTTGTTGTTTTGCTCTTACATTTAGATCATTCCCTCCCTGGAATGGATTTTTGTGTAGAGTGTGAAACTGGGGTTATGTTTGGTTACTGGTTTCTTGAGGTTTTCTGTTTCTTCATGGTTCAATGGTTGGATATATCCAGAATTTATCTTTCTTCCAGGTTTTTTAATTTGTTGGCGTATAGTTGTTCATAATAGTCTTTGATGATTCTTTGTTTTTTTGTGGTCTCTTGTTATGAATCATTTTTCATTTCTGATTTTACTTATTTGGGACTCTTTTTCATAGTCTAGCTAAAATGGTTTTGTTTATTCAAAAAATAACTTTTTGTTTCATTGATCTGTATTTTTTAGTATGAATTTCACTATTTCTGCTCTGATCTTTATTATTTATTTCTACTAATTTGGGGTTTGGCTTATTCTTGCTTTTCTGGTTTCTTGGGATGCATTGTTGTTTATTTGAAGTGTTTTTTTTTTTTTTTTTTTTTTTTTTGAGATGGAGTTTTGCTCTTGTTGCCCAAGTTGGAGTATAATGGTGTGATCTCAGCTCACTGCAACCTTTGCTTCCCGGGTTCAAGTGATTCTTCTGTTTCAGCCTCCCGAGTAGCTGGGACTATAGGTGTGTACCACCATGTCTGGCTAATTGTTTTGTATTTTTAGTAGAAACAGGGTTTCACCATGTTGGCCAGGCTGGTCTTGAACTCCTGACCTTAGGTGATCCACCTGCCTCGACCTCCCAAAGTGCTGGGATCACAGGTGTGAACCACCGTGCCAGGCCGAAATCTTCCTATTTTTTGACAGAATATTTATTGTTATAAACTTCCCTCTTAATACTGCTGTATTCTATAGATTTTGGCATGTTATATTTCCATTTTCATTTGTTTCAAGAAAATTTTAAATTTTAAATTTCCTTCTAAATTTCTTCATTGACTCATAGGTCACTCAAGAGCATGTTGTTTAATTTCTACATGTTTGTGTAGTTTCTGAGGTTCATCTTCTTATTGATTCTAGTCTTACTCCATTGTGGTCTGCAGAGATACTTGATATGATTTTTACTTTTTTGAATTTGTGAAGAATATTTTGTGGCTTAAGATATAATCTATTCTGGAGAATGTTCCACATGCTGATGAAAAGAATGTTTCTTCTGTAGCAGTTGGGTGAAATGTTCCCTAAATGTTAGTTAGGCTTCTTAAGTCTAATGTGTGATTTAACTTTGATGTTTATTTGTTGATTTTCTGTCTGACTGATCTGTTCATTACTGAGAGTGGAGTGTTGAAGTCCCCTACTATTATTGTATTATAGCCTATCACTCTCTTTTTAGATTTATACTTAGGAGCTCTGGTATTGAGTGGATATATATACATATAATTGTTGTGTCTTCTTGCTGAAATGACCCCTTTATCATTATATAGTGGTCCCTTTTTCTCTTTTCCTGTCTTTGATTTGTAGTCTACTCTATCTGACATAAATATAGTTACTCCTTTCTTTTTTCTTGGTTTCTTGTTGCATGGATTGTCTTTTTCTACTGCATCACCTCCAGTCTAGGTGTTTTTCATAGATGAAGTGGGTTTCTTGTGGGCAAAAACCTGGGTATTGTTTCTTTACCCATTTAGCCACTCTATGCCTTTTCATTGGAGAATTGAATCAATTTACATTCAGTATTATTATTGATAAGGACTTACAAGTAACATTTTGTTGATTATTTTCTACCTGATTTGTAACTCTTTCTTATTGTTTTCCTCTGTGATTCCTTTGTAATTTTTCTCTAGTTGTATGCTTTAATTTGTTGCTTTTTATTTTTAGTGAATAAGTTATAGATTTTTGCACTGTGGTTACCATAAGGCTTAACAAAAGATCTTATAGATATGTTATTTTAAAGAGATGACAGCTTACCTTAGATCACAAAGAAAATATGGAAACAAAGAAAAAAATTAAGAAACTCTACACTTTAACTCCACCCCCTCTGTTTTGATCTTTGGTTATTCCAATTTTTATGTTTTCATATTGCCTATCTCTTAACAGGTTGCTTTAGCTGTTATTATTTTTGATATGTTTTAGGCTTCATACTAGAGTGATGAGTGGTTTACATACCCTAATTACAGTATTAGAGTATTCTCGGTTTTGCTGTGCACTTACTTTTACCAGTAGATTTTATATCTTCAAGTGTTTTCTTTTTGCACATTGGTGTTTTTTTCTTCTAGGTCGAAGAGCTCCCTTTAATATTTCTTATAAGACAAATCTAATGGTGCTGAATTCTCCTTGCTTTTGTTTGTCTGGGAAAAACTTTCTCTCCTTCATATCTGAAGGATAGCTTTGCAGGATATAGTATTCTTGGATGTTAGCTTTTTTTTCTTTCAGCATTTTGAAAATGTCGTTTCACCCACTCCTGGCCTGTATGGTTTCTGCTGAAAAGTCTGTTGCCAGAACAACTGAAGCTCCTTTATATGTTATTTGCTTCTTTTTCTATTGTTCTTTTTAGGATTCTCTGTCTTTGACTTTTGAGATTTTATTATTACATGCCTTGGGTCAGATCTGTTTGGTATCCTCTGATCTTACTGTATCTGGATGTTTATAGCTTTCTCAAGTTTTGAAAAGTTTTCAGTTTTTATTTCTTTAAATAGGCTTTCTATCCCTTACTCTTGCTCAACTTTCTTTTGAATATGAATAATTATTAGATTCAAGGTAGTTTTTTTATAGCTTAAAGACAATCATTGTTCCTTTTCTTTTTTTCTTTTTTTTTGAGACTGAGTCTCCCTTCATTGCCCAGGCTGGAGTGCTGTGGCAAGATCTCGGCTCACTGCAACCTCCACCTTTCAGGTTCAAGTGATTCTCCTGCCTCAGCCTCCCGAGTAGCTGGGATTACATAGTGGTTCCCGCTACCATGTCCAGCTAAGTAGAGACAGGGTTTCACCAAGTTGGCCAGGATGGTCTTAGTCTCTTAACCTTGTGATCTACCCATCTTGGCCTCCCAAGGGTCTGGGTTTACAGGTGTTAGCCACCATGCCCAGCGTTTTTTTTTTTTTTTTTTTTAAGAGACAGGGTTTCTCTCTGTCTCCCATGCTGGAGCCTGACTTCAAATTTCTGGGCTCAAGTGATCCTCCCATCTCAGTTCCTGAGTAGTTGGGGCCTCAGGCATGTGACACCATACCCAGCTAATTTTTAAAAATTTTTGTAGAGACGGTGTCTGCTTTGTTGCTCAGGCCATTTTTTTCTTTTTTTTTCTCTATTTTCAAATAGCCCACTGACTTTCTTCTGCATGATCTGTTCTGCTGTTGAGAGCCTTCAGTGAATTTATCAGTTCAGCAAATGTATTTCTCAGTTTTAAGATTTCTGTTTGCTTTTTAAAATTATTTCAATCTCTTTGTTAAATTTATCTGATAAATTTCTGCATTATTTTTCTTTGCCATCTTGAAGGTTTCATAGAATTCCCTTTTGAGTCCCAGCAAGATTTTTTATAGATGCAAATAAGATTATTCTAAAATTCATATCCAAAGGAAAGAAACTAGAATAGCTGTAACAATTCTGAGAAAGGAAAAATTTCAAGAATTATTATATAGCTAAATAATCCAGACTGCATGATACTAGAGGATGGAAAGACACAGAGATCAATGCCACAGAATGGACAACCTAGAGAGAGAGAGAAATACGTCTAACTAATACAAATTGTTCAGTATTACACACAAATACATCCAACTAATTGTTGACAGAAGTGCTAAAGCAATTCAGTGGAGAAAAAATAGCCTTTTCAGCAAATGGTGTTGGAGCAATTAGACATCCATAGGCAAGCAAACACATTTTGACCTGAGTCTCATTCTTTATAAAAATATTAACTCAATATGGACCACACACTTAAATATAAAATGTGAATGATAAAAATCTTTAGGGAAGAAACAGGAGAAAATCTCAGGATCTCAGACGAGGCAAAGAGTTCTTAGACTTGACACCAAAAACATAATCCATAAAAAGAAAAATTAATACACTGGGTTTCATAAAAGAAAAATTTTACTCTGAAGAACCCTAAAAAGATGAAAAGACAAGCTACAGAGTGGGAAAAAAATATTTTCAAATCACCTATCTGACAAAGGATTAGAATATATAAGGACTCTCAAAGCTCAACAAAAAACCAATTAGAAAATTCACAGAAGACCCAGAGCAGTTCACTGAAGAACATTTACAGATGGCAGATAAACATATGAAAAGAAGTTCAAAATCATTAGCTATTAGAGAAATGCAAATGAAAACCACAATGAACTATCACTGTACACCCAGCAGAATGGCTAAAATAAAGCATAGTGACAACACTTGATGGAGTTAGCATGTAGAGAAAAGATGTCATTCATGCATTGCTAATGGGAATTTAAAATGGTACAGCTACTCTGGAAAACATTTTTGCAGTTATTTAAAAAACAAACCCTAAATATTAACTACCATGTGACCTAGCAACTGCATTCCTGTGTATTTATCCCCAGAGAATGCAGACTTATGTTCATACAAATCCTCTACAAGAATGCTTATGGTAGCATTATTCATGATGGCTAAGAACCGGGTACAACCCAAGTATCCTTCAACAGTTGAGTTAAACAAACTTTGGTAAATTTGTATGATGGAATACTACTCAAAGAGAAAAAGAAATAAGCTATTGACACATGCAACAAAACAACCTAGATGAATCTCCAGAGAATTAAGCTGAGTGAAAAGCTAATCTTAAAAGATTATAGATTGTATTACTTCATTCATATAAAATTCTCTAATTGATAACATTATAGAAATGGAGAACAGATTAGTCGTTGCCAGTGGTTAGGGAGGTATTGGTAGTGGAGAGAAATGACTCTCAAAGAGTATTAGGAGAGATCCTTATGGTGATGGAAATGTTCTATATCTTGACTGTATCAATGCCAATATCTTGGTTGTGATATTGTACTTTAGTTTGGCAAGATACCATGGGGGAGAAACGGAGTAAGGGTTACATGGGATCTCTCTGTATTCGTTTTTGATAACTGCATATGAATCTACAATTACTTCAAAATAAAAAGTTTAATTTAAAAAAATAATATGTGTACCTGATTAAGCATATTTAAGCAGTATGAAAGAATAATTAATGGAGAAAAAAGTCTCTCCTCTGCCGTATGCACCCTTACCCTGGACCCTTCCTTAGAAATGACTGATTTTAGTTTGCTTTGTAGCTCCTTCCACAGACATGAGATGCATGTACTTGCATAAATATATGTATTTTCTAAAAAACAAAAACTAAATAACACTCTGTAATGTTGCTCTTCATTTTGATCTTCTTAATTTGTCTTAGAGCTCCTTCTATGTAGGTACACACAGATTTACCAAATTCTTCTCAGATAATGTACTAGTATCATAATTAATCTGTCAAGTTAGCTTATGAAGGGGATTTTAATTGCCTCAAATCTTTGGCTGTTATGAACAGTGATGACGAAGAGTCCTCATATGGGTGTGTTTTTGATCTCATATGCAAGTTTGTTTGTAGGTAAAATTCCTAGAAGTAGAATTCTGAGTCAAAATTATAGGCATTTTACATTTGATAGGTATTATCAGATTCCACCAAAGAAGTTAAACCTTTATGTTTTCACAAGGAGTGCAAAAGAGTGCCTACTTCTTTAAACTCTTAGCAAAAGTATATTCTCCAACTTTTTAATCTTTACCAACCTCATCGATGAAAATTTTTCACCTTTTCATTTGCATTTCTATAATTATGATTGAAGTTGGTCATTTTTTCATATGTCTAAAAGTGAATAGATATATTTTCAAACTAAGATTAAATCACAAAATTTTTTCCATGTGTAAGGATTTGGGATATGTACTTTTTTTTTTTAACTGCATAACCTTCTTTTACCAATTAAAAAAAATGTTCTTGGTTGGGCACAGTGGCTCACTCCTATAATCCAGCACTTTGGGAGGCCGAAGTGAGTGGATCACCTGAGGTCAGGAGTTCGAGACCAGCCTGACCAACATGGAGAAACCCCGCCTCTACTAAGGATACAAAATTAGCTGGGCGTGGTGGCGCATGCCTATAATCCCAGCTACTTGGGAGGCTGAAGCAGGAGAATAGCATGAACCTGGGAGGTGAAGATTGCAGTGAGCTGAGATCGCACCATTGCACTTTAGCCTGGTCAACAAGAGTGAAGCTCCGTCTCAAAAAAAAAAAAATTCTGTTATTTTAAAGTTAGGAGTCTATAGATGTGTTCTTCAACTTATCTTAAATTTTCATTTTTGTTTGTTCTTGTGGATTTAAACAGATGTTTAGGTTTTGAGTCTAGGATTTATGTAAGTAATCTGACATTATGTTTGACTTGTGGGTGTTTACCTGAGTTTCTGCACTGATGCAAGTGCAAAGTTAGGTAGGACAAGAAGTTGATTTACTTTAGGGCAGGTTCATAGCCCAGAGCATATATTGGATCATGGTAAAATTTGTAAGTAAATGAACATTCTTTTTGGTACTAGCTGCCTCAGCATTCCCTCTCTGGACATTTTCTGCATTATGTCCTCTTGACCCGAAAAGTAACTGATAATGCATCCTGGTCTTACAGCTAATAAACACTCAGTTAATTACTATGTGCAGCCACAGTCCTGAGCAGAATCTTCTGAGGTGGTACAACTATGCCCATGTTTTAGATGCATAAAGTAAAGCATAATTTTGTCCAAATCACACAGTAAGTAGTAGAGTCAGAATTTCAGTGAACACGATCTGAGTCTAGAGCCCTTGCTGTTGACTCCTGTGCATACTACTTCTCACTATTCTGGTAGTTCCCAATTGTGTGTCAAGACACCCCAGGGGGTACCATGGGATAGTTTAAGTTTTTGAGGGAAACACAACATTGTCTTCTGGATGCACTACAGACTACTAGCTTAAGGTGGCTTAACATTTCAACATGAGATCACACTCTGTTTCTCTCAATGATATGTCTTTGCAAAACTGGGTTTTCAGCAGTGCTGTGATAAAAAGCAAGAGTCACACAAAAGCCAATATAAAACAGAAAATGAAGGTGACAATTTCTAATTCCAATGTTTGAGAAGTTGTGCAGTGCCCAAGAGGTACATATATCCCATTAGTAAACAATTATGGTTGTAAAAAATGATGTAAAATACTATTTTTTTTTTCTCTCAATTTACCTGTATAAGTTCTTCAAATGGTTACTAAATTGTTAGGAAATAGTTATTAAGTTGTTCAGACCTAACTACTTAATACATAGGTTTGTTAGGTGTTCCTTTTGTCCTAAGGATGCTATGAAAATATTTTTCAGATACTAAGCATGCCATGAACTGAGAGTTTGGGAACTTCTGCAAGTGCATCAGCTGGTGTTAACTTTTTTTTGAGACAGAGTCTTGCCCTGTCATCCAGGCTGGAGTGCAATGGCACCATCTCAGCTCACTGCAACTTCCACCTCCTGGGTTTAGGTGATTCTCCTGCCTCAGCCTCCTGAGGAACTAAGATTACAGGCACTTGCCACTATGCCAGCTAATTTTTTTATTTTTAGCAGAGATTGGGTTTCACCATGTTGGCCAGGCTGGTCTTGAGCTCCTGACCTCAAGTGATCCACCTGCCTCGGCCTCCCAGAGTGTTGGGATTACTGGTGTGAGCCACTGCTTGACCTGGTGTTAACATTTGAATGATGAGGTTCATAAATCCGGAAAGGAGAACTTTATTTCTCATACAGGGTTACAGCCTGCAAGGTGGCCATTCTGACAGGCTGGGAAGCATAGCCTCTAGTCAGAAGTCAGAAACAGACACTTCAAGGGAGGGGAAAAAGGAAACAAGAATTTTTGCTGAATGAGGAGGCCAAATGTACATATTTACATGCAGAGAAAAGTGTGCATGTGCATTGGAAGTTCATACCCCTTCATGAGTCGCATGTAGACTGGCCAGAACCACTCTGTGATAGTTGGTCTCTTATCAGAAAGGAATGCTGGTCAGTTGTTTTGTTGAAACCACAAAAGGGAGTGGGAGCAGTCAGGATTAGCTGTGGAGTCTTTTGAAAGGCTGATTTCTGTTTAGCCCTTAGGGAAAAAAGTCTAATGGCAGTTAACAAGGGAAGGAGTGTAATGGGGTGTGGTTAATCTCCCATGCTGTTCTGGCCTAGAACTCAGTTTTCAAGTTAACTTTGGGTTCCTCTTGGCCATGAGGGCGTTCCTTCATTTGATTTGGGGGAGATTCAGATTTTATTTTTATTTTTCACTAGTATGGAGAAAATAATGTAGAATTTTTTTGGCACAAGATAGGAAATCAATAATTCATAGCTCTTATTGTTGTCACACCAATGCTAAGTTGTTAAGTATTTCATAGTAATTCTCACATAAGTATTTCATTTGAGTTCAATGTGGAAAGAATAACCAAAGGGAGTAACCTACAGGCATGCATTTCAACAGGTCTAAAGCGTGATGGCATATGATGCTTTTATGTCACAATAACCACAGAAGACTTCTGTGACCAATTGTGTGGGGGTTTTACCCCATACACCAAGCAAGCATCACTTCTGCAGCAGGCACTGGCTGGTGCAGAATTAGTGTTCTCCGATTCAGTTCTGACATTGTCTATCTAGAGGTAGCATCAGATCCCACAGGCGAGGGCTCAGTCCGCAAGACTGTCCCCTACCTTGAGATACCAGGCACAAGTCCTGGCCTCCAGAACTTCTAACCAACTGGCTTCAAGTTGGGGTTCCCATGATCTCCTCTTTGGGTTTAATTGGTCTGCTGGAGCAGCTCACAGAACTCAGGCAAACACTTATGTTTACTTGTTTATTATAAAGGATATTACAAAGAATACAGATGAATAAATATGTAGGGAGCGTATTTCTTCTCCCATACCCATGGGAGCAGAGGCATGGAGCTTTCATGCCCTCCCTGTGTGCTCCCTCATCCAGGAACCTCCAAATGTTCAGCCATGTGGAAGTTCTCCAAACCAAGTCCTATTGAATTTTTATGGAAGCTTCATTTTGTAGGCATGATTGATTAAACCACTGGGCATTGGTGGTCAACTTAACCTTCAGTCCTTCCATCCTTGTTTAAGGAATTAAATTATTTGAAAACCTGGAATCAATAGAAAGGAATATATGGGTTAAGATAAGGGGTTGTCAAGACCAAGATTCTTACTATGCAGATGAAGCCTCCACATAGCAGGCTTCAGAGAGAATAGATGATTTCTTGTCAGACCTAAAAAGGTGCCAGACTCTTAGTTAATCTCTCCTGGATCAGGAAAAGACCTGGAAAGGGAAAGAGTTTTGCTACAGAATGTGGATTTTCCCACAAGAGACAGCTTTGCAGGGCCATTAAAAAATATGTCAAAGAAATATATTTTGGGGCAAAATACTTCAGTTTCATTCAGGGTCTGCTGCCATGTGATACTATACTAGAGTCAGTTTGGAATTTGGTATCCCATTGCTACAAAGAGTCTATTTTGTCAATCTTAAGTTCTCTGTTTTAATGTTAATGTTGGTCAGTTGTGCCTGAATTTTAAAGGAAAGAGGATATAATCAGGCGTGTCTGACCTGCCCTGCTTCCCATTATTTATACATGGTATTTCTCCAAAGGCTAGACAGGGTAGATGTTATTTTCATTTAATGGATGAAGAAATTGAGATCAGAAAGGTACATGACTCATCCAGGATTATGAAGCCAGGTTATGACAGATCCTTGGCTAGAAGGACAAAGCTTATTTCTAGTTTAGTGCTGTTTTTATGAACCTCTCTGCCTCATACCTTAAAATGGGGATCAAAACATGGGATTGCTTAGTACTCCTGGGGTCAATTCTAGGTCCCATCTTTTGATCTTGGGGAAATAATTTAATCTCTCTGAGTGTTTCTTCCTTCATTTGTGAAATTAGATAGTAATAGCACTGTAGTTTTCCAGTGGGTTAGTTGTAATTATTATTGGAAGCAAGATTCAAATCAATTATCTGGTTCCAGAGTCTGTGCTCTTAACCACTAGCCAGTCTAACTCTTGTCATCATAAAAGGATAAAGTAAAACCTTTAAGAATATAAGGGATGTAGAATGGGTTGTAGCAACATAGCTGATTCCCAACTCTAACTGCATCTTCTAAAGTGACTCAGAGCTTCAGAGCTCAGGAGAATGGGGTTAAGCTAAGGGCTCACTGATTCCATGAACTATATAGTTATTCAAAATGTAGATGCCAAGTTGGGAAAAAGGCTGAGATTTTTAGAAATGTCTTTGTTCTAAACTGTTTTTTAAAGAGTGTCAGAAAATTTTATTTTTTTCTTACAGCACTGGGAGGTGTTCAGAAAAGTTACAGAAGTTTTCATTTTAGTTCCTGCACTTCTTGGTCTCAAAGGGAACTTGGAAATGACATTGGCATCCAGATTATCTACTGCGGTAAGTTTTTTCCTACCTCAAATTATGTGTGTTACCTACACTGTTACTCTCTGTTAAGGGGAACTTGTATCAGGAAAAGATTTCTTTCTCTGATATGCTTCTGCACTTCAGGGCTATGCTAAGTAGTTGTGCCTGATGTCGTACTCTGAAAGATTGTCTCATCTGATAATTATTGGCTCTCCTTTATCCCAGGAAGTAGTTACTTGCCTCCTTTGATGCCAGGACATTTTGACATTTATCATCAATGCTTAAGGCATGTGGTAAATCAGATGTAGAGATTCTTTATGGCTCAGTGGTTGATAGATTGGTATTTAAACTTTCTGTAATTGTAGAAGTAATACATTCTTATTATAAAAACTAAAGAAAAGGGAAAAAATATAAAGAAGAAAATCTAAAGCTACCCCTAATTATCCATTTAGATATAACCACTATTAATATTTTGGTATAGATCCTTTTATATTTGCATATCTATACTTATATATAGTTAGGTATATCATAATGTAAATACATACTGTGTATTCTAAAAAAGAACTAGAATTCTATATTTTCTCTTTTATAATCTGTGATCTCCATTTAAAAATACATCATGATCATCTTTCCATATCAGTAATTGTGTCATTATTGACTATGTACTTTTCTGTTGTATCGCTCTACTACAGTTTACTTTGTCATCTCTTATTGGATGTGTAAGCTTCTTCTAACATTCCTCTATTATAAACAATGGAATGAATATTCTTGTACATACATTTTTTCATTCTTATTTTTTAGGGCCAATTCTAGGATTGTAATTACTATTCAGAAAAAAAAAAATGTACTTTTAATTCTTCAGCTACATATTGCAAAATTGTCACTCAAAAAGGGTAAACATTTTAAAAAATACTGCTACTAGCAGAATTCTGAGTTACTTTTAGAAACTCAAAAGGACATTGTTATCTTGTTATAACATTATTTTGGGGTTTGCCATTGTGAAACCAAGTTATAGTTAAAACTGCGTAGCTAGTGAGGTTCACTTCAGTGAGCTGTCTGCCTACAAAATGTTAGCCAAAAATTAACTAAGTCACCAGATAATATTACTAATTGAAATACTTTTAATATACAAAGTTTGTTTTCCTTTAAAGAAGATAGAGCAAGATAGAGTTAATCCATCTATCAATTAGGAAAAAAATTTTGTGTATCTAAAGGTAATCAAGAAATTGGAGTTGAACAATTGTGCTGTTGATGAGAGGACTCTCCACCCTCTGTCCCACTTCTCCTCTCCCCCTTTTCCACCCAGGCAACTGTGAGTTTCCTAAAGTTTCTTGAGTAAAGCAGATGCTTGGAAAGGAAATACATAAAATAATGTTATATTAACATTACTAGCTTGCTTAATTTTTTTGTTGTTGGAGACGGAGTCTTGCTGTCGCCCAGGCTGGAGTTCAGTGGTGTGATCTCAGCTCACTGCAGTCTCTGCCTCCTGGGTTCAAGCGATTCTCCTGCCTCAGCCTCCAGAGTAGCTGGGATTATAGGCATGCACCACCATTCCTGGCTAATTTTTGTATTTTTAGTAGAGATGAGGTATTACTATGTTGGCCAGGCTTGTCTCAAACTCCTAACCTCAGGTGATCCACCTGCCTTGGGCTGCCAAAGTGCTGGGATTACAGGTGTGAGCCACTGTGGCCGGCCTGGTTTAATTAAGGGAAAATGGTTCATGTGCCCTATGGAACTTTGTAAGCTCCTTCCTTATGTAGTTTATAAAAGGTCATATATTTCATTTATTCATGACCTAAGAGTAGAAAAAAAAAATAAAAGGTTATATAACCATATCTGCAGAGGACAATAATGAAATATCTGGTATTAGTGAGCTCTTATTATATGCCAGCTTCTGTGCTGCTTTCCAGGTATATCTTATACCAACTCCATGGAATAAGCACTATTCTGCTTTGCAGAGGTAGAATTGAGGCTTAGAACAGTTGAGTAACTTTCCTGAGGACACACAGCTCTACATATAGTGGAATAAGTCATATTCCAGAACATTCCTTTTACCTGCACAGGGTAACTTTGTCAGAGTTTATAAAACCAATAAATAACAGCAGTAACAAAAACCTAATAGCTTCCTCATATACCTTGTAAGAATGATCTGCTAAGGTCTTGGTCTTAGCACCAATACATAATATTTTTGGTGCTTAATATTTAAAGTGTTTAAATATTATTTTAAAAAATATTATTTACAGATATAATGCTTTTCCATGTAATTAGTAGGTAAACTATAGATGATATCTGGGGGTATCAGCCAGCCTCTTAGGTAGGGCCAAACTCATAGAGTAGAATTACTTTGGTAAATTCACTTTAGTCTATTGGATGTAGTCATTGTAATTACTGAATATTAAAAGGACTGAAAAATAATAGGAGCTCCTTGGGCTGGAGCAGAAAAATATACCATGAACCTGGAACATCTTGCGGTGCCAGAAAGTAAAGAAAAGAAGTGCTAAAAAGGAAAAAAAAAATGGGGACATGACAAAAGGATAGAGAGTGACATATTGGCCAGATCTGGGAAAATTGGAGCCATACAACAAATAATGACAGTAGCAGATTATATATAACCCATGGAATAAAATAAGAATACATTAATCTATACATGAATAACAAGGCAGGCAAGGTCCCTGCTGTGATGGAATTTGCATAAATTCAGGTATCAATAAGGGAAGTGAAGAAAATCAAACAATATAATGTGATGACCGATGATTCCTGAGGGCTATATTATACAATGTGGTCAGGGAAGACTTCTCTGAGGAGATGATGTGTAAGCTGGAAACTGAATAATAAATATGAGTCAGTCATATCATAATCTGAGAAAAGATGGATCCAGGTTACTATTGTATTTAATAAATGTAACAGTGTTAAGTATTTATAAGCATTCTAGACAGGTCTACTTTAACAGCTGGACTTGGGGTAGCAATACAAATGGAGACCTATATAACATATGTCTACATAGTTTAAAATTATACAACGAACTTACACACTTGAAAAAATTTCTCTTTCTTTCTACCTTGACAAATGTATTCTTAGGAAGACCTGGAAGTCCAAGATCAGATTTAGAATTTTTGAACTTCTTGGGTTCTATTTTGGAACATGGTATTGTGGAGAGAGCCATCCCATGGTCTGAGACCTGCCTCAATTCCTCTCCCATCCTTTGCAATATGTACTGCACTTTGAAAGACCTCACACATACACCAGGCCCCATGTCCAAGCTCCATCTACACCTCCAACAAACACCCAGTCCTTGGCGCTCTTGGATTTGGTTGGCACCTAATGGTGGCATGGTCTGCCTTCAGGAACACTAACATTTGATACTTTGGTCTCAGGTATCTGGAGCATATGGTCTAAGATTTACATTTGTTCCTGTATCTCAGTATTTCCTTATATAATGGTGGCATTTGGTGTCAGCTGAATGTTGATTTCAGCACTTGACCATTTGGCATCCAGCTGCAATGTGTGTCAAGTATATCTCTAGCTTTTATCTTTAAGAAAAAAAACAAAAAACTTTTATGTCGTCTTACTGAGATTTTGAGAATTAGTGAAATTATATGCATGCGTTTCATCTTTTCCTAGTTGCATTATCTTATAAGAACTGGTGGATTACCTAGGTAGATAGAATGCAATCCAAGAGGCTTTTTGGCAGAAGAGAATGAGGAGGCCTTGTGAAACCAAAGTGGCAACATTTGAAGGAGAAATTATTTGGAATGAGAGTTAAAAGGTGGCTTTAGTTTCATTTGTTGGAAAATGAACTTTGCTCTGATAAATATAGTTAAGCATACAAGAATTTAAGCAACTTGATAACTTTGCCAGGAAAAGTGAAGTTTTGGCCAGCTTGCCTCAAAGAAAATATTTCAAAAGCATTGTTCTTGAGCATTATCCAGAATTCGTTTAAATTCAAATCATAGATTTAAAATGCCAGTCTGTTTTGAAATAGACCATGCTATAGGGAATCTGGTTAAAAAACAATGTGCTACAAATGAAATTTGCTGTTTAATTTAATCATGTACTACCATTAAACCTGAATGAAAGTGAATTTAATTTTTTTCAGCATTAGTTTATTTAGTGTGGTATCTATATTTTACACAAGGTATCTTTCTCAAATGTCTGGTTTTATATATATATATATATATACATATATATGTCCATATTTAAGTGGAGGCGTCTCCAGAGTTGATTAGAAGCTCAGCATATGGGAGAAGCTTGCCTTCTATGGTCTCTACTCATCAGGGTGATCTAACTGAGCCTTTCTTTGGAGAGGTGGGGTTAGAGCTGCCAGCTTCCATAGATTGAGAACTGTGCTACTGATAAGAAGACAGATCAATCAAGGAAATAAGAAAATGAAGCATTGAGACTATTTGGGATAGGAATATCCCAGGCAATGCTAAGGGCCAGAGGCAGAACTGTTGTTGATATGTTAGATCAGTAGTTCTCAAAGTGTGCTCTCCTCATCCGCAGCATCAGCAACTTGTTAGAAATACAAATTCTCTGCCTCACTCCAAAACTACTAAATCAGAAGCTCCAGTGGTGTGGCTCAGCAATCTGAATTTTAATGCACTCTTCAGATGATTCTGGTATCTATTAAGGTTTGAAAGCCACTGTGTTAGATAAAGAGCATGGAGGCCAATAGGGCTGGGACCAGTGAGCGAGGGGGGACAATTTTAGGGGATGAGCCAGAGGCCAGATTGTATATGATTTGCTGACTTTGTGAGATAAGAAACTAATGGAAGGTTTTAAACAGAGGAGTTCATGTGATCTGACAGATATATTTTTTTTTTTTTTTAAAGATGAAGTTTCACCATGTTGGTCAGGCTGGTCTTGAACTCCCGACCTCAGGTGATCCACCCGCCTTGGCCTCCAAAGTGCTTGGATTACAGGCGTGAGCCACCACGCCCAGCCACAGATATTTTTAAACAGATTATTTTGACTACTGTGTTAAGATATGGGTATAGGGGGCCAAGGACTGAAGCAAGGAGACCAATTGGGAGTCTGTTGCAATAATAGATTAGAGATGATATTCAAGATGATAATAGCAGGTGCGATGAGAGGTAGCTGGAGTCTAGAATTAATATTCAGAGAGAATCCACGGAATTTGTTGATGGATTAACTGAAATTGAACGCTAGGAGCCATCACTAAAAATTCTGGATCTGAGAAGGGTAAAAGCAAACAAATTGGTAGATGGGAAAGTAGCAACTTGTGGCCCCAAGTTATGATAACATGGTATATTCTTCTAGTTTATGGTGTTTTTTTTGTTGTTGTTGTTGTTTTTTGAGACAGGGTTTCTCCATGTTGGTCAGACTGTTCTCAAACTCCTGACCTCAGGTGATCCATCCACCTCAGGCCTCCCAAAGTGCTGGGATTACAGGCGTGAGCCACCGCACCAGGCCAGTTTACGGTGTTTTAATTGCTTAGAGAACTAGATCTTAAGTTTGCTGGGTAGAGAACTACAGTTCTTACAGAATGATAGAGAACTGTTGTTGGGTGTACTCCAATTCTGATACTCTGTGGGCTGTTAAGAAACTCTAGGTTAATGAATTCTTGATGGCAAAATCCCCAAAGCCGTGTCTTCTCTGGACTCTTCACTGATTATTTTCTAGTTGAAAAATTTATGGCCCTTGGCTTTGAGACCCCACTGTCTTCTCATTCTCCCATCTCTTTCACTGCTGCTTGTTAGTTTACATCTTTCATTTGTTTTTCTTTGCTCATCCTCTAAATCTGAGGTTTTCTTGAAATTTTAGTACCTTGCTCTGCATGTTCTTCCTCACTTAATTTCATGTAGTCCAGCACTGTTTTCACATTGCTCTTTTTAGATCCATATCTCCAGACTTTCCTGACCTTGAGAGCTGAATTTTCAGTGCCTGTTAGATGTAACTCAATACATTCTAAACTAAACTCAATTAGTTTCTCTTATTTCCAGCCATATTTTTTTTCTGTATTTTCTATCAGTTTATTAACATAACCAATCACCTTGTCCCTCTTCACTCTCTATCCAGTTACTGTCCAGTCTATCAGTTCTACCTATGAAATTCCTCTTCCTTTTAAAGCATTCACTATTTGAAAGCTGTTTCTTTTTTATTTATGTGCAAAACCAATAATGCTTTTAAGCATTTTACAGTTTATTATGTAGTATTTGTTTTCACTTATAAAACTATAAGAAAAAATAATTACAGCTGTAGAAGGCCAATCAATGGTTACTTTAATCTTTTTTGCTCCATTCAAGGGTCCTTTCTCATTTTTATGATTATTTGAAGGAGAATCAGGATAAATGAGCATATAAGATTATAAGGAAGGCCTTTGTTAAGTATAAAGATAAAGAATTTTTATAAGATACCGTAAGATACAGTCTACTCATTCAATCTGTGGAAGCTCAGTTGTTTTTAAAGCTTATTATTCTGTAAAGCTAAAGACTAAACATTCACAGATAAAAAGATACTTAAATAAAATAGGTTTCTAGCCTGAGCAATGTGGTGAAATCTCATCTCTACAAAAAATAAAAGAATTAGCTAGGCATTGTGGCATGTGCCGGTAGTCTCAGCTACTTGGGAGGCTTGAGGCCGGAGGATTGCTTGAGCTTGGGAGGAGGAGGTTGCAGTGACAAAATGAGACCCTGTCAATCAATCAATCAATAGGTTTCCTATTTTTACAAGGGAATTAAAAAATGATATATCCAAATCAACTTTATCTTGCCATCTTACTTGAGTCAAAACTTATTTCTAAAGGTATGATGATTAACTTGAATAATTTTTTTCCTGGATTTTAATCTTTGCAATAGTATATATAAAATTATAGTAGATATTATTATAGATATATAATAATAGTATATAATTGGAAAATGAACCAAGTACAGTGATTCTAAACATTGCTTAATTTTTCTATTATTTGAGGTCTGAAATGTTCTGCTTCTGGATGTTAGGTATAAAGGAGTCAAAAATGGTGTTCAATGCCCTAAAGAGAGCATTTTTTTTTTTTTTTTTTTTTAAAGACGGGGTTTCACCATGTTGGTCAGGCTGGTCTTGAACGCCTGACCTCAGGTGATCCTCCCGCCTTGGCCTCCAAAGTGCTTGGATTACAGGCGTGAGCCACCACGCCCGGCCAACAAGAGAGCATTTTTTAAAAAAGTTTGTAGAACTATTTCCCAGGAGCAAATCATTTCTTTCTTTCTTTTTTTTTTTTTTTTTGCATAATTTGTCTCTAGACAAAACTGATTTCTATTGCCTCAAACCTCTTCTCAGAGAACACTTGATTATCTAAATTATTTAGTAACACTCTACCTTTCTCATTTATTAGTGCAAAAACATTTTTTGAGGCTGGCTGGGCGCGGTGGCTCATGCCTGTAGTCCCAGCACTTTGGGAGGCCAAGGTGAGCAGATCACAAGGTCAGGAGTTTGAGATCAGCCTGGCTAATATGGTGAAACCCCATCTCTACTAAAAATATAAAAATTAGCTGGGTGTGGTGATGGGTGCCTGTAGTCCCAGCTACTTGGGAGGCTGAGGCAGGAGAATTGCTTGAACCAGGAGGTGGAGGTTACAGTGAGCCAAGATAGCGCCACTGTACTCCAGCCTGGGCGACAGAGCAAGACTCCATCTCAAAAGAAAGAATTTTTTTTTAGCCCTTACTATATGCCAAGCACTGCTCTATGTGCCAGGAGATCAGTAAAAAACAAAACAGAAAATATTCCTGCCTTCATTGAGCGGTGGGATATGAGAGATATGAAGAAGTTGGCAAAATCTCTTCCCCTAATAATTTTAAGTTAGATTTCCAATTCAAATTGTCAAAGTCTTAAAATAAAGTCAAATTAAAGCCCAGATAATGATATTAATAACCATGGCACAATTTAGATATAGTTACAATTTCAGTATTATTTCCTAAATTTGGCATAATTCTACATATTCTTGTACAAACTGATTGTTAGATACAAATGGAATTGCGTATTCCTGTTCCTTATTTTAAAGTATCTTTCTTAAGTTATAAATATCAATCCCTAGCCATAGCTTTGTGGAGTAGAACTACTTATGTATAATAAAAAACTGTTATAGTCAACTAGGTTTTTAATCAATTAGGTTTTCCTCCCCATCTGTTTTTTTTTATTTTGCAGCTTTATTAGCATACAGTTAACTGTGCAATTTTAAAGTCTACAATTTACTGAGTTTAGATATATAATATGTACCTGTAAAAACTACCACCATGATCAAGAAAATGAACATGTATATCATCTCTGTACATTCAGACAGATATTTGTTTGTGTATTTTTGTGTACAATGTTTTATTATAGAATATTTCAAACGTGAAAATATATAACAGTATTTCTAATTCTAATCAATGGCAGAATGAAATGGTTGGTTGGGTGAAGCCTCCAGAGATTAACAATTATAAAATCTAGAAAACTATTTGAAGGCAATGGAAAGTGATCAGAAGCTGGTAGAAAGTAGGGTTAATCTTTAAAAGACCGTACTATAATGAGTGAGAATTGCAAAGTTTGTGATGTTTTTGCCTGAGGGAATTCCCCTATCCCTGGATCTCATATGGCAGAAAACTGATAGTCTTATTAGCGCAAAGCGGAGTTCAGACCTGGCAGAGTGGCTGGAAATTAAGGGAGGAAATTCTAGAAGTGCAGAAAAGGGGAGACCTAAAATCTGAGTATAAGATCTGCTCAAATATTTGGCTGAGCACTAACATGCATATGTGTAGGAATAACCTGAATGAGTCTGGCAACAACAAAAAAAAAGTAGAAATGTGAGAGTGGCCCCTCACTTGAAAAACACATATACTGGTTAAGATTTCTGTGTTTCTTGACTGAGTGTCTTCTGTGACCTATGCATAGATCTATAGTGGCAGAAAGTTGAAGTTTTAGTGGCTTGGATTATCAGATGACAAAACTGGGAGCTGACAGAGTAGATGGAAACTTGTTTAAACTACACAACCAAAGAATTGGGCACAATTTATGGTACAGAAGAGTTCTCAAAGGGCTATACAAAAAGACATTTATTGGTAACTGAAAGAACCAAGCAGAGAAATGAGCAGCTTCACTCTATGGGAGAGACAAAAGTCTATAGCTTGAGTCTGGGCAAGTTTACTGCCTATTAGAAGGAAAGCCCAATCATCACAAAAGCATAACAGTATCCAGAGTCAGTACAGCATATTATCTACACTGTCTGGTTTCTACCCCAAAATCACTAGATGTGGAAAGAAACTGAAAAGTGTGATTGATATTCAAGAAAAGTATGATTAATATTCAGTTAATGAAAAATGACTAATTGGATGCAGATATTGGATTTAATAAAGTCTTCAAAGCCACTAGTATGAATATGTTCAAAAAACTAAAGGAAAATATATTCAAATAATTAAACAAATATGTTTTAATGAGTGATCAGATAGGGAGCCTTGAAAGAGAGCTAGTAACTATAAAAAAGAATTAAATGGAAATTCTCTAGTGAAGAGTACCATTTTGCGTTCCCACTTCAGGTCAACTAATCTAATAACAGTAGGCCTAGCAGAGGCCTTTATACCAGCAGTGAATGAGAGTTCCTGTCGCTCTGCATCATCACCAGCATTTGGTGTTGTCAAAGTGTTCTGGATTTTGTCTGTTTTAATAGGCATGTAGTGCTATCTTGTCTTAATTTGCATTTCTCTGATGTCATAGGATATGGAGCATCATTTCAAATGCTTACTTGCCATTTGTATGTCTTCTTTGGTGAGGTGTCTGTTAACGTCTTTGACCCACTTTTTAAGTTAGATTGTTATTGTTGAGTTTTAAGAGTTCTTTGTGTATTTTGGGTAGCAGATGACAGAGCAGATGGAAATTTATTAGATATTTCTTTTGCAAATATCTGTTTTTAAATAAAATGATTATACTGGCACTACATGTTCAGTGACAAGAATTTGAAAAATTCACTAAAGAACAAAGGAAAAAATAAAAGTTATCCATACACACCCAACACTTGGAAGTAACAAGGGTAACTTTTTGGTTTTTTAAAAAAACTTATCTATTTGTGAGAGATCCAAGATGGCCGATTAGCAACAGCTCAGGAATGTAGCTCCCAGTGAAAGTGCAGAGAACAAGTGGACGCCGCACTTTCCGACGAATTTTTGTTGCCCACAGACTGGGAGATTTCCGGCAGAGGAGCCACACGGGTCGCCAGCGCGACTCTTTTGGCCGGCGCGGCTGTTTTGCTGGTGCCCAGGCGCAGCGCTTCCCAGTGCGGAGTATACAGGGACAGATGGGCTTGGCTGGTCCCATCCCCCCACAAGGAAAACAGCAATTGGAAGCGCTGAGGACTGAGAGTTTCACAGCAAGCACAGCGAACCTGGGAAGGTCCGGCTCTGTGTAGAAGGGGCGTCCGCCAAAGGAAAACTAAGAAACAAAAAAACTTCATCACTGGGCGGAGAGAGATCCAAGATGGCCGCGTAGCAGCAGCTCAGGATTGTAGCTCCCAGTGAAAGCGCAGAGAGCGAGTGGATGCCGCAATTGCAGACG
>CAUYQU010032156.1:0-30412 GCA_963574635.1 Cheracebus regulus
GTCCCTGCAAAAGACATGAACTCATCCTTTTTTATGGCTGCACAGTATTCCATGGTGTATATGTACCACATTTTCTTTAGCCAGTCTATCCTTGATGGGCATTTAGGTTGGTTCCAAGTTTTTGCTATTGTAAACAGTGCCGCTATGAACATACATGTGCATTTGTCTTTATAACAGAACGATTTATATTCCTCTGGGTATATACCCAGTAATGGGATTGCTAAGTCAAATGGAATTTCTATTTCTAGATCCTTGAAGAATCGTCACACTGTCTTCCACAATGGTTACACTAATTGACACTCCCACCAACAGTGTAAAAGCATTCCTATTTCTCCATATCCTCTCCAGCATCTGTTGTTTCCAGATTTTTTTAATGATCGCCATTCCAAATGGCGTGAGATGGTATCTCAATGTGGTTTTGATCTGCATTTCTCTAATGACCAGTGATGATGAGCATTTTTTCATATGTTTATTGAAAATAAATGTCTTCTTTTGAAAAGTGCCTGTTCATATCCTTTGCCCCACTTTTTGATGAGGTTGTTTTTTTCTTGTAAATTTGTTTTAGTTCTTTGTAGGTTCTAGATATTAGCCCTTTGTCAGATGGGCAGCTTGCAAAAAATTTTTTCCCAGTTCACTCTAATGATTGCTTCTTTTGCTGTGCAGAAGCTCTTAAGTTTAATTAGATCTCATTTGTCTATTTTGGCTTTTGTTGCCATTGCCTTGGTGTTTTAGTCTATTCTCTTAAATAAGTCTAGGGGGATAAATTTTCTACGTGTAGGGGAGGAGGAACAGCATGTAGGAAAAGAATCAGCAACAGCTAAGGCACAGAGTTCAAATGAGAAAATAAACAAGGTAGATCCAGAAAAGCTTTTAAAACTGCACAGAGGCTATGAACTACTAGTATCAACAGAGCAAGTGGAACCACCTAGGTAGCATTTTGCCATAAGAAACTTTGAGAAAAAGCACTGGTGGGGACATCCTAATGAAGTGCTACACACATGGACAGCCCATGCTGAAACAGGATGAAACCTGGCATACTCTCCACATGCGTTCCAGTAAATTAAGACCTTTAGGATTACACCAACAATCATAGAGATGCTCATTGCTTACAGCACCACCATTAAGTACAATAATATTAATAAAACCTAAACGTGTATTAGCTCTGTATTATACCAGCAGTATGTTAAGGGCTTTACACATATTATCTTTTCTAAGCTCACCATTTTACAATGGTTACCTTTATTATCCCCATTTGACAGATGGCATGTGAGAAGTTATATAATCTCCCCATGGTCACAGTTAATAGTAGCAGAGTTAGGATTCTAATCCAGGTCAACCTAGTTGCAGAACATACCCTTCTGCTTTAACATTTAAAAAATAATTGTGTGTGAACCTGTGGTTGTATAATCATTACATAAAATTGAGGCAGACGCTGCTAAGCAGGCAGAGCATTCTTATGTGATATTGCTGATACAGGGACATCTGATATCAGGACTTTGAAAAGTATTACTACAGTATTGTTAGTCCAGTTTCCAGAGGCTGTAATCAATACATGTCTCCCTAAAATATTCAAAGGCTTACTTTCATAATTTGGTTTTCACCTATCCCTATAGTTAACTAGTCTAAATGAAGGGGACAGCACAACACTTAAATTTACTCCAGGAGAAATGAGGAGCTGAATGCAACTGTAAAAATGACCCATTCTATGACCTATTCTAAAAATGACCCATTCTACTGCTTAAAATGACCCATACTATAACTAGTAACTGTAACTATTATTTACTAATAATGTAACAGATAAAAACTATAACTAGTGAGACGATCAAATGTCAAACATCCCAATAAGGCAGGGAGTGCTAAAGATTTTTTTTTTTTTAAGTTTTCAAACATTTCCCCCAACCCCAGGAAATGTCTGAAGTACTATGAGAGCTAGGATTTGGAATTTAGTGAAATAACTTCTTAGACCTTATGAAGGGACACGCCCCCTAATATTCAGTAGCGAAAGCAACAGAGCTATCTCCATGTAAAACACTTAGGATTTATCAGACAAAATTCTGATAGCCTTGTTTGTCTGCTAGCCACCTCTAGATCTGTGTATAGTTTTGTGCACTAGGGGTTAGGCGAAGAGGAGCCTGTGAGTTACCTAAAATCGTGTGTATGTGAACTTTATAAAGAAAAGGCCTATAATTTCCCCCTAAATCATCAGAGAAAACTAATAACCATTAAAAACACAGCCCTAGGTAATCTAAACTTCTCCCCTACCCAGAGAGCTGATTTTATATTCAGACTGCACTGCTTCGATCTCCTCTTAGGATGGCTTTTCTTCATTTTTAGGTTCTACTTAGACTTGTGTTAAAGAGTGCAACAAAAAATAATGACATCAATAACAGTATAGAAAAATGATTGAGAGTGAAGACAATGAAGTCATTTTGCCTGTTTCCAACTCCTCTCTCCTGACTTGTGATACTGGACAAGTCACTTGACCTCAGAGCTTCAGCTTCCTAACAAGAAGATAATAGTTACTCTACAGTTATTTTAAAGAACTGAATGAGATACATAAAGCACTTAGCCCAGTGTCTTGTCCATAGTAAATGCCCAACTGTGTGTATTGTTCAGTAGACTGTCTACATCCACCAGTGTGTTCCCCATATGAGGGTCCTGGGAAAAGTTTGATTGATTGTGTTTATTGTTCAGGATACTGTCTATATCCAGCAGTGTTCCCTATATGACAGTCCCTGGGAAAAGTGTTTCTTTCTCACTCTGTTGAAAGGAAAGGTCTATTTTCTCCTCTTGGAGATCCTAAGGCTCTTTTAACTGAGTATGTCTCCATTTTTGTCCTAGTCACTAGACAGTTTGGAGATGAATCTATAACCTAACTTCTCACACTGAGCAGCAAGACCTTCTCCTAATAATTCTTTGTGAACTAACTTTATTCCTTCCTCCTAACTTTCCCATGGCCCTGAATGTGTCATATAATGTTGTACATTCATTGTTTTGAATTTCTTCAAAATTTTGTTTGGTATGAGGTAAGGTATGTGAAAACAAGCAATCAAATTAAATCAATAAAAAAATAATAGTGCTATTTTGAACTGATAATTTGTGTTTAAAAAAAATAAAGTTACTTTCCTAATTCATGGATATATTAGATACACAGGAGAAAAATGTAATTCTTTGGACTTCTAAAAATGAGATCTGCCCTAGACAAATTTAGTCTCTCAAAGGAAATCTGAGTCAAGAGACATCAGTCAAAAAACAAAACAAATCTGGTATGATCATGAGAACTTAACATGAAGAGTGATGAAGTAATGAGAGAATACAGCAACATGCTATTCCTTTGAGGTAGGTGCTTATATGTTCTGAAAGTGAAGTAACATCTAGAATTCAATGAGGGGCATTTCACAGTAATGGGTTTAATTGCATCTATTCCTGGGAAAAACAAAGTTTCCATCTTTCACTGTGTCAGACCCAGAGCAATGGTAGGTGGTATCCAGGCTGACTTGAAGGCCTCTTTATTTTCTGACCCAGATAAATGGAAATATGCCATAGCTGTCGTGTGTTAAGCAGATGGGACACCAAAGGGTCCAAAGACAAAGGAAAAAAATTTCAAAACATAAGCCAAAGCTTTCCATAGCTGCTTGACAATACAGCTTCCAAATAAACTATCTTAATTTGATTCACAAGCAGAGTAGAAAATTAAGACAGAGCAGTTAATAAAAATTAAGTTAATTTATTAAACAGATAAAATTATAAGGCAACATATATTGATATCAGGAATATTTGCATTTCTGCGGATCATATAATTCCATATTTATAATAAGTTATATATTGTCTTAGGCATACAACAAATAAAATGCAAATTTTTGAGAAGCAAATGGTTTTCCAAGAAGAATATGACCTCTAATAAATCAAGATAGAAAAGAACCCAATAATCTTTAAGTATATTAATCTAAAAGTCCTAGGACAGCAAAAATAAAATGGAGTGTTAAGGAAATATAAAAGAGAAGAAATTGAAAACAAGGTGGAAATGATCTAAAGAAAAACATAATATAAAATGTTTGGGGATGTCTTGTTTATAAAAGTTGCTTATCACCAAAATTCCATTGTGGGTGCCCAGTCTACTGAAAACTGTTAAGAAGGAAAATGATATCATGTTGGATTATTTGCAATAATGGAAGAGATTTTTAAAATACACTGAGATTCAATTTTTTCAAGCAATAATCAAATCTCTACTTTAAATGTTTAATTGTTCATTGTCAGAATTGGATTTTGTTATCTTTTTTCTTTTTATTTCTCCTCCAGAAGTGAATGCATTAAAAATTTCCTTTCTTCCTTCTCTCCCTATGTCTTCCTTCCATTCAGTCAGAAATTATTTATGGACCAAGTGATATCCCAAGCACTGCTCTAAGTGCTGGAAATAAAGTGCTAAAAAAACAAACAAAAATTCACATCCTTCTGAAGCCAGTAGTCTGGTTACATGCCTTGATTCATTCACTTGTTCCATCAATTCCAATATTTCTCTTAATTGTGTGCCTTCAAGGAACAGAGAGCTTGAAGAAACACTGTAGGAATTAGAAAAACAGAATTTAATAGCAACATTAAGATTAAAATTATGCAGGAAAATTAAAATCTCAAAGAAGCAACTTAAATGAGAACACAACATGTGGAAGACATATGGGTCAGGTTCAGGTCAGTGCCCACCTATGGAAATGTATCTAGGCTAAATGTATAACTTTTTATGTGTTTCTGTATGTTTGAGTGTTTTACACTCCCTTTCTATAAAACTTGTCATATCACATTATATTTTACAATGTACATTTTTCTCTCTAAGTGCAAATAATTTTATTGAATTGATGACATTTAATTATAGTAAGAAAATTACTTAAAATGTTATATCTTAATCATTAAACAAGAAAAATAACACAAACTTGCTTTGATTTTCAATAAAACTGAGAAACATTAGGTACACAGCCAAGAAAGTAGTATGTTATTAAAATTTCATAGTGAGCAATTCCAGCTGAATGGTCACCGAAAGACAGACAGCTTCCACATGTTGATTACACTACTATTTTGCAACTTTCTGACATCCAGCACTGGTGGGCTTGTTATATTTAGAGTTATAAAATAAAATGACAGGCCAGCCACAGTGGCTCACACCTATAATCCCAGCACTTTGGGAGGTCAAAGTGGGCAGATCATGAGTCAAAAGATCGAAACCATCCCTGGCCAACATGGAGAAACCCGTCTCTATTAAAAATACAAAAATTAGCTGGGTGTGGTGGCGCATGCCTGTAGTTCTAGTTCTCCTGCCTTGGGAGGCTGAGGCAGGAGAATCACTTGAACTCAGGAGGCAGAGGTTGTAGTCAGCCGAGATCACGCCACTGCACTTTAGACTGGCAACAGAGTGAGACTCTGCCTCAAGAAATAATTAACTAAAATAAAATAAAATGACAATGCCCTAGTACTGAGTCCAAAAAAGGCAAAGAAAAATTGCTAAAACTGTTGACCTGTTTATAATTACTCAAATCATTAACTTCATTCTTCCTCTCCCCTCTGCCTATATTCATGCACCATCCTTAATGATAGTACCATTATTTCTATCTCTCCACACCTCTTCCCTTCTCTACCAACACTTCTTTCACATTTTCCTTGCAGCCTCATTTTCTGTCTCTGCCACTTTACTGAAACTAAATTCTGAGAAAGATCACAATAACTTCCCTGGCTGTCAAATACAACAATTATGCACATCCTTCACCTCTATTCCTTGAAGCCTTTTCCTCCTCTGACCCTTAGTTTTCCTGTGTCTTCACATCTGATTTTTGTCTTTAAAAAGATAGTTCGTGTTCCTCAGTGTTCTGAGGTAAATGTAACAATCCCTCTGGCTTCAAACACCACCTATATAATGACTCTCAGACCTAAGTTTTACTATCCAGGTTATCTATCGATCGCCTGGGCTGCAATTCTACATTTCCAACTATCAGCCAGACGTGGTTTTCCTGCAGGCAGCTAAAACTTAACATGCCAAAAACAGAATGTACTATCTTTCCCCTCATACCAGTTCTCCTCCTACCTTCTCTGTCTCACTAGGGGGGAGTCAACATTAACACAACTGTTCAAGGAAGTGGTCTCATTCATCCTTGACTCCTTCTCCATCCCTACAACGCACATGTGGTTTTCTGTCTAGAATATAATTTTGTCTCACAGATGTTTCTCTCTCCTCCATTCTCAACTAAAACATTATCTCCCTGGGAAAGTCTTCCCCGACCTCTCCTAAATCTCTAATTATTATATGTATATTTGTATGATTTAATTATTTTTGATTGATTGACAGGTTATCATTTGTCACCCAAGCTGGAGTGCATTTCATCAGCTCACTACAATCTCAAACTCCTAGGCTCAAGCGATCCTCCCGCCTCAGCCTCCTGAGCAGCTAGGACTAAAGGCATGTGCCACCATGCCTAGCTTATTCTTTTTTTATTTTTTGTAGAGAAGATGTCTCACTCTGTTACCTAGGCTGGTCTCAAACTTCTGGTCTCAAGCAATATTATTATTTTATCATTATCATCATCATCCTATATATTTTACTCTGTCAGTTTCAAAGGACTGCTTGTAAACCATAATTATTACTTCATTAGTGTTTTTCTCCCTGAATAGACTGGGAGCCATCCTGCTCACTAGCATCCCTTAGAACCTAGCTCAGAGCATGATACAGAGTAAGTGCCAAAAACTCATGACTGAATTAATATCTTATCAGATAATAAAGTCTGATGAATCCCATTCTGAAGCATACTACACATTTGTCCCTTCTTTTCCCCCAACTTGCCACAAGTATCCTGAATTGGACATTTATTCCTGTTGTCTAGACTCCAGAACTAATCTTGTTACTGAGCTGAACTCCCTACCTTTAGCCGAGCTCTTCTTTACCCTGTCATAAAAATGATCTTTTTATTATAAAAAATAAAAATAAATTTGATGATGTTACTCCACTGAGGCAGCCTCTGAGAGTTTAGAAGACTACAGGAAAAAAAAAAAAAAAAAAAAAGGCTACCAAATACTTACAGTACAGCACCCAAGGGTCTTCCTAAAATGATCATAAATCTACACTCAATTTTCTAGAATCTGGTCTAGCTACTTTGGGTTCTTCATTATAGATACACTGGAGGGTAAGAAAGCATTCTTTGATAGATATGACTGGAAGAAAGGACTAGCTATCAATAAATTAAAACTTAAAAAGAGCCTAGTCGTTCTAATGTCCTAAGTGAAAACAAAGTTTAGAGACTAAACAGCTTGAAGAATTAATTGGTTCTTCTAATTATTAATTTTTTATTAATAAAATACAAGTATATAATAAAATCAGAGGAAAGGTCCCAAATTACATACCATGGACAGGAAAAGTAAGTACCTCTGAGGCTATAACATTCTGGAATTGTGACCTGAATGATAAGGATCTATTATCTTGCCTTAGAATACACCAGGAAGTAGGACAAACAAGTGAAACCTCCTAATGTGAAAAAGAGCTATTATAATGGATAAACTGCTGGATTTACAATCTATTGTAAATGGATAAACTGCTGGATTTTAAGCAGGAGAAGAAAAAGAAGAGAGAGAAACGAGAGGAGAGCGAGGAGAGACAGGGAGAGACAGAGAGAGAGTGGGAAAGAGAGAGAGAGAATCTGTTTTTCTATACTCATAACACTTCTAATGCAAAATGTGTGTGTGGTTTTACACACCAACAATCAATTATCCAGCAGGTATCAACTGGGCTTCCTACAATTCAATTTAATTCTGACACTGTCTACCTAGAGTTAATATCAGACCCCACAAGTTCAGGCTCAGTCTCACAAGACAGCCCCTACTGCAGATGCCAACTGGAAGTTTGGGTTGCCAGTATTTCTAACCAACTTGACTACAACTCCCTTTTCAGGTTTGGTAATTTGCTGTGAGGGCTCACAGAACTCAGGGAAACATCTGACTTATTTTTAATGGTTTATTATAAAGAATACAGATGAACACTCAGATTGAAGAGAGGTATGTAGGGTAAGGTCTGGAAGTTCCAGAGTACAGGAGCTTCTGTCTCTGGAGTTGGGTAGATTCCTGGCACGTGGTTGTATTTACCAACCTGGAAGCTCTCCCAATCCCACAGTTTTGAGATTTTTTATGGAGACTTCATCACAACGACATAATAAATTATTAAGTCAATTTCCATCTTCACTCCTCTCCGTGGAGGATGGGGGTAGAGTTGAAAGTTCCAAATGTCTAATCATGGTCTGGTTTTTCTGGTGACCAGCCCCATGCTGAAGCCATCCAGAAGTTAACCGGGCGTCACCTCATTAGCACAAAAGATGTTTCTATTACCCAGAAAATTCCAAGGATTTAGGAGCTCTGTAGAAGGTGTGCCATCATCCCATCACCCAGGAAATTACAAGGGTTTTAGGAGCTCAGTATCAGAAACTGGGGACTGAGACCAAACACATATTTTTTATTATGTCACAGCAAGAAAGAGCATAATCTGATTTATGTTATAAATTCCAACTAAAGAAGTGATTCATTCAATCTTTATACATTTGATAAATATTTAATGAGTGTTCACTCTGTTTCAGATAGCATTTTGGGCACTGTTAATACAGAGATGAGTGAGATGGTTAAAGCCCTTGCCCTCGCAGAGCTTTCATTCTAAGGGATTCTGGGAAGGCAAAGAGAAAGCAAACAGTCCAGTTACAATACTACTGCAGAGTCCACACGAGGGATTAAAATGGCTTATAATGGCTTGGACAACATGGGTCATTGTACAGCAGGAGAAAAATGGACAAGCAAGTGTTTGTCCATTTTAGATGTAAAACATCTAGACTTGCTAAGGGGTTTAATATGAAAGGTAAAGTAAAGAAAAATCAAGAAGGACTCTCACATCTCTCGTCTAGACAATTACTAATGCATGGATGGGTGTAGCGTTATTCTTGGAAATGAGGAAAAATTGGAGAGCTACAGGTTTGGGGAAGAAAACCAAGAGTTTTATTTTGGTCATATAGCTTAAAGTATCTGGTTAGACATCCAAAGAGGAGTTAACCAGCAGGTTATTGGATCTGTAAGTCTAGAGGTCAGTGGAACAGCGAGAACTGGAGATGTAAAGTATTAAGGCACAGAAATGGGATTTAAACCATGGGACTTAGGAAGAGAGTACAAATAAGGGCAGAGCCCAGAATCAAATCCTGATATATTCTAACTTTCAAAGGTTGACAAGAAGAGGAGAAGGAAACAAAGGAAACTGAGAAGTGTTAACTAAGGTAGGGAAAAGACAAAGGAATGTACATCACTGTAGCAAGCCATGGAGTGCAGTGTGCTGCTAAGATGTACTTTCAAGAAACAACTTGCCATTTAGCTGTAAAGAGTACAAATAACTGATAGCCTTCATCTGTTAATAGCCTTAGGATCTGCTCTGCTTTTGCGTAAAGGACAAATACCTCCCTAGCCAATAACAGAGTACACTGTGGGTAGTATGGAGGACTGGCCAAGTCTATCTAACATGGGTTTCCTCTAATAAGCAACCTTTGCTCCAGAGGTCCCAGTGGGTTGTCAGATACTTTGTTAGATCTGCATCATGGTCTTTCTGCCCAATTCTGCTTCCACACCTCTCATCTTCCATAGGTGTTAGATCTTGGACTGAAGGCTGAACCAATCTTGGTTTCTTCTTCTTGAATCTTTCAGGAGCAATCACCTCCTCTCAATCAAAAATCTTGCCAGCCTATCCCCAGCTCAGCTCTTGCAGCCTGGGAGACCACATTAGTCACAAAAGCCAAGAGGAAAGAAAGTTTCAGGGAGGAAATGGTCTAGTGTGCTGAGAGTTGCTGAGAAGTCAGGAAAGGAGAGAGAACTAACCAGTGGATTTGGCAAAGTGAAAGTCATTGAGAACCCTGAAGAGTGTACTTTCAGTGGAATGGTGTGAATCAAAGCTTAACTGAAATGCGCTCTGAGGTGAATGACAAGATGAGAAATTAGACAGAGACTTACAGACAACTAACTAACTCTGGAACTTTTGCTGTGGGAGAAAAACAACAAAAAAGAGGCAGTAACCGAGGGAGATTTAGGGTGAACAAGGGCCTTTTGTTATTCTTACTGTTTAATGAGAGCTACTGACGGATATTAATAAGTTGATTGAAATGAGCCAGTAAAGAAGAATGATGACTTGGAGAACAGGGAGAACTGTAGGAGTAAAGCCTTTAAGGCAAGACAGGAAACCTGAACTTGCAAAGCAAAAGAAAAAAATCGCAGGAGAAAAAAAACCCCACAGGTTAGCTTATATAACTTCCAGCTTTAACAAGTGCTGATAAGAACAGTACAAGAATTTCAAAAAGTACAACAGAGAAACTTCACTTAGACTAAGGATCCCTGAGGGAGTAAAGTTTGTCAGAAGAGTGAAAATAAGAGCACTCCAGGAAGAAGAAATAGCAGGTGCTAAAGCTAAGAAATGGAAAAGAATTTGCATTATTAGAGGACCAGAAAATCAGTTGCTGTGATGAATTAAAGAGAACCAGAACTAGATTATACAAGATCATATGGGAAGTAATAAACATTTCAGATCTTAGCTCAAAGCCCAGAGGTTTTAAGTTGGGGAGTTATGTGACTTGATTTGTGATTTTTAGAAAATATTGCTATGTTTGCAGTGGGAGGAAAACAAGTAAAAGATCTATTGAGAACTGATGGTTATTTGAACTTAGGCAGTTGAATGCATTTATTCACTCATTCAAATAATACGTAATAGTAAGTAAAATATACTGATTCAATATGTATTTTTAGAGGTAGAATCTACAAAACTGGTGCAAGTGGGGTTAAAAGAAAGGAGGTTGAGGCTGGGAAGGAGGTGGATAATAGGAGGTTGCTTGGTGGGTATAATGTAAGTCTCTTCTCTGATGGATGCACTAAAGACCCAGACTTCACCATAATACAATATATCAGTGTAGCAAAATTGCACTTGTACTCTATGAATAGATACAAAGAAAAAGAAAAAGAAGGAGTTATCAAGGATAACTTCTAGGACTCTGGCTCAATCAACCAAGCAGAACTGCTTGTAACAGCAGAAATACACCAACTTCCCAGGAGCCCCACAGACCATCTAGATCCGGCAGCCTCTTTTCTTGGTGGTATACCAAGGCCTTCCTAGTCCCACCTCAACAGTCGCAACATCAAATGAATTGCACAACACAGTCTTATCCAGTGTATTTCTCCCACAGTGTTCAACTATCTCATTTTGTGCCTCAGGGAAGGGATTGCCTACTGAAGTTGGAATCTGGTCATGCATATTAATGCTGCTCTCTTGACCTTTACATATAATTTTACACATGTTTCAGCGACAGAACATAATTCCTCAGCCCAGCAATTTATTTATGGGCAGTTTCTGAAGCTGTTATCACTGACTTCTCCTTCTGGCCTTCATGGGAATTAGAAATCTTTACTAATTGCAGCAGGTCCTTGCTCCTGTATCTAAGACAATCATTAACCTCCATAAACCAGATCTTAATACCCCTCAGCCTTTTTTTCTGACTCCATACGTCATTCTTTTTGCTCCTATAATTACACATATCCTTTAAATGGAAGCACAACAAATAATCAAGTCCTTATATTCCCTGCAATAAAATGTCAGAAAAGATGTAGAAAAAAATTTGAGTAAATTAAGCACACTGAAATTACCAAGAGGAAGGGAGAAGGGATGTCACCAATTTTGAAAGTCACAACCAAAAATATAAGGCATCTATCAATCACTCAATCTATCTACTTTTCCATTCAACATCAATGAGTGCTGCATGCTAAATGAAAGGTAACCTTTATCCCTAATATACTCCAGTGGATTTTAAGAGTAACTCTCTTCCAATGTAAACCCCTGGTGTAACTTAATTATTCAGTAGGAAGTGGCTTAATGTACTTAACACAAATGAATACATGGACTTAAAATAATCCTTCAGAAGTTATTAAATTTATTCCAACATCTAGGCAACAACGGACTCTTTGACTGACTGTTACATATTGCGGCACTTTCTTGAGAGATCATTTTAGATCCAAACACTTACTAGAGAGTATAATGCTAGTCTATTCTTGGCCAATTGTAGATTATTAATTATCTACCTCCTTCTTCTATGCTAAGTAACAATGCATATTTTGGAATGGGATTCCAATTTGTATTTGAATGTTGTTAGAGAAAAGAGCATATGATAAAGTTCATCCAATAGAGAGCACTGTTTAGAAATTTTGGTTTTGAAGTGACTTTTAATATGCAATTTGAAATGCTGCTTTTTGCCTAGGGCCATATTCAAAATCAAGCATTCAAATCCACAAACATTTTCAACCACTACCTACTTGCCAGCCACAGTGTAGAACAGTAAGAATAAAAAGATGAGCAACACAAGATGCCAGTCCTAAAAAAACTCATACAAACTTGGTGAACTCAGGAATTCAATATCTTGTCATGGCACATAGATGTACATATAATCATCTATGAGAACCTTATATGTGCTACTACAGCTATTAAACTAGGGCAAGAAAATAATTTTGCTGGGAAAGGCTTCATAGAAGAGGAACTATTTGAGAAACATCTGGAAGGAAGACTGGGAGTTCAGTAAGTACAAAAATGGGTGAAGAACATTCTAAGTGGGAGGAACAACTTGTGCTTAGAAACAAAGGGTATGAACATGTTACTAAAACCAAAGAACATTTCTTCAGACATCACTTTACTTGGCCTCATAGCAGCCTTTGATCTTGATAACCATTCTCATATCCTTGACACATTCTCTTAGTTCTGTGCCAGTACTCTCTTAGTTTTCCTCCTATTTCTCGGTTGATGTTAGTACTCTGTGGACTCCTCTTTGCCTCTCAAATTTCATCATTTCCTCAGGATTCAGTCTTGAGTCCTTTTGTCAAAAGCGAAAAGCTCTCTGCTTGGTTGATATCATCCCCTTCCCATTATTTCAATTACTAAATACTCATGACTCTCAAAGCTGTATCTCCAGAACAGGTATTTCCTGAGTTTCAGAAGCAAAAAACTAGCTATCTGCTGGCACTTCTTAAAAGTTTCTCGTGTACTTCAAACTTGACACTTTGAAAATTGAATTGTCTTCCTCCCAAAGCCCCATACTTCCGTAATACCCCTCTACCTCAGTGAACCATCCAGCCAGTTTTCCAAGCCAAAAACCTGAACATCATCCTTGATTCTTCTACCTCCATTATACTCACCATTGAGTCAGACCCTATGTCCTGTCAATTTTGCCTTTCACTAGAATGTCATCTACTTCTCTTTATTCCAACTGCTAGTGCCCTAATTTATGGTCCCATCACCTCTAGTATAGATTACTACAATATCCTCCTAATTGGCCTCCCTGCCTCTAGTCTTGCTTTTCAGTCTACCCTCCACAATAATACCTCCTATAGCATCTTGCATAGCCTGGTTTCTAATCATACTCTGAACTCATCTCTTGTTATTAGTTCCTAATTCTTCTATATTTTCAGCCATAATTACACAGTTATCTTCCCTTTAGGTCTTCCTACATAAATTTGTCACTCATAAAATGCTATTTCTATCCTTTTTCTACAACTGCCACTCTACCCTTTAGGCCTAAAATTACACATAACTTATTTAGGGGAACACTGATCCCTCAATTGATTCCTCTTATGTGTTCCTATCATCAGAATTTCTATTCCACTGTATTTTACCTTGCTGTTAACTAGTCCGTATCTCCCTGGACTGTAAGCTCACAAAAGTCTATGCATACTTTGAATGCCTAAAAGCAATCTGTGTTATGATGAAACAAATGAGAAAATAAGTCAACATACTTCATCAAAACATTGAGCAACAAGAATGAAAAATGAGTACAAGATGACAAGGGGCATCTTGTGGTTTCCCCTTCTAATACAATCAATCAAACAAATAATATATGAAATGCTATTATCAAAGGACATCAAAACAACAACATAAACGATTATTTGCAAGAGGGCAACTTAATTCAACAAACACTTGAGAGTAGCGAAAACCATAGAAATTAAGTTATTTTTGTCTTTAATTCACTAATTTTGTCAAAATATCACTCAGGAAATTTTTTGAGAAAGCAGCAAGTGACTTCCCACCCCCTCCAAGGAAACACATTGTAAGACCAATCATTATGTAGAAGTTAGACATTGCTGCATAATAAACTACCCCAAACCTAGTAGCTTAAAACAATAAACATTTATGGCTCTTAACTCTACAAGTCAGCTGGAAATTTCATTTTGGCTATGCTTTCTCATAATTCTGCAATAGCCTGACAGGTTAATATAATTCTCAAAATTATGCTTGCTCGTAATTCTGCAATAGCTTGACAGACTGGCTAAGACTGGCTTATCCAGAATGACCTCCTTCATGTATATATTGTGGCTGGCTAGCTCTTGGATAGGGTGACAGGTAAGAACACATCCAGCAGACTAGCTCAATCTAATTCTCATGTAGGTTAGGCAGGGTGTTCCATGAACAGAGATGCACACAGCTTTTGGGGCTTAGCTTCATGCTTGACACACCATCACTTTTGCCACTTCTATCGGCCAAAGCAAGTTATAATGCCAGTCCTGATTCAAAAAGTAAGGAAACAGATTCTACCTCTATAGAGTTATATTGCAAGGGGCACAGATACAGGGAGGGAATAATCAAAGTCATTTTTACAATCAATATCCCACCCACTGCTTGGTAACTACCTGACCCTACACATGCATCTATCTTGAGCAGTACAATTCAGTATAAGATATTCATAATTATGATTCTCATACAGCAGAAAATTCAGTAACACTCAGTATATCATAGGGAGAGACGAATATTGTAAAAAGCATGCCATGAGCAGAACAAAGGTTAAAAGATTTGCACTCGATAAATAACTTTATTGTGGTGCCATGCCCCAGTGATTTCAGATAAGGGTGATTGTAATATAGTGAATTCTGTTTATTCACTGAGAGTGCTCTCAACAAGACCTGAGAAAGTTAATATGACAGTCCATTGAATTACTGGTAACAGGATTCAATTAAACAAGGGCTAAACCAAAGTTAGATCTTTTAAATTTTTAAAACTTGCATTTATAAAATTAAAGAAAAGGACCAGGTAATAGACTTTCTCAACACCTGCCACTTCCCAAACACCACACCTGCTAAACACTTCCCACACACTTGCTACACAGATAAAATTCTCTTAAAAAATTCATAGTATCACTCACTACACCCCTGTACCACTGAGTGGGTGGGTGAGTAGAGCTAAACGAGGAGCTCCTATGGCAAATACACATAAACCTGGCAACCTACTGAAAAGAAAATTAGATGAAAACTTTTATATGTGCAAGCTGATATCACTGAGGTATTTTTCAGCAACCACAAAAACTGTGCTGGACTTGAACAGGTAAATAGAAACCAGACCAAATAACAGATAAGCTTAAAAGCATGCAGATCTTCAAATCCAAGTGATATTACTGGGTGCACTTGATCCCTAGACTATGTGGCCTAGTTTTGCTGGATGACCCTCTAATTTCTGAAAAGTGCTACAGGATCCTCCTGACAACGACTTCTTCTAACTCCAACATGGGAACTCTTAGCATTTCCGATGTGGATTTTAGAGACAAAGATAGAACACTGCGATCTGCCAAGGCTGAAAAGGGTATCACTTTCAAAGGTTAAAAAAATCTCCCCCCTCCCCTTTTTTTATGATGACTACCCAGTTATACAAGCCAGGCATGATAACTGGGAGCAATAAAAGAAGTCTTCTGTAGCCATGCTCAAAACTCATGTCCAAACTCAGTGAAAAAGCCCATGAGACACAGCAATGAAATGTATCTTTTGGGGGCTGCACATCGAGTAATTAACCCAGTATGGGAAAAAAAAAGTTAACATAAAAACAAAAATCTAAAAACCTGATGATGTGTTAGAACTTCTTATCAGAAGCTATTTTGTTATTTTTAAATAGTTTAGTTTTTCATTTCTTTTACTTTTACATAAGAACATCAAGTTATACAAGAGATTTATTCTTAAAATTCTGTAGGCAGAACAAAATTTTGTAAAGTGAAACCCATTCTTCCTCTGGGAGCTATTATAAAATCCAGCATGTGCATCTATATATAAGCATGCTCCTGAGACCATGGATTTAGGTTATATTTTTGTATACCACAATAAAAGCTGTAGTGTGATGACTATGTGTGTGATGATATTTATTTTCCATGTGCCCAGCTGATCCAGACTCCAGGTATCTTTTATCAATATCCAGCAATAAAACTGTTTCAGCTCTAATTTATTTACAAATCAAAATTAATGTCTTGATTTTTACGTCTGGAGAGAAAATCGAGAAAACAGCTTATTTCAGGAATAGACACAGTAACAACTACTTTACTATTATTAATTTTGGAGACCCCAGGTTTTAACATCACTTCCCAAAATGAGTCAGAGAAGCCTTACAGTGATGCTCCTTGGACATGTCTTTCTCCCAGAGGTCTAATAACAATCTTAGGATGATTCTGACAGTTCTCTGCTGAACTAAATCCCTGGTGAACTACACAGCAGATCTCCACAATAACAGAATCTTTGGTCAAAGTGCAAATTTCAAAAAACATTCCCTTTACCATTTACTCTCACCCTTGGATTAAACCAGGCAAAACTAGGCCTTACATATTAAACTTATATAAGTAAGTGCATCTTTCTAATTGATAATTCAGTAGTCATTCAAACAATCAAATGGCACAGCTATCAAGGATCTTGAGAGTTTGCTCCAGGAAATAAATAAGCATGATCTATAAAAAATGTCAATTGTTTGTTTGCAAAAATGGGGTATTTCTAAGACTGAGAAAAATTGCAGTAAAGTTTATTTTAAAAGTATTTAAAACATTATTTTTATTATAATTACTATATAAATAGTTGTTTGTACCATGAATGAAAAGTATTCTAAGCAAAGAAAAATACAATTAAGTTCATTGTATTTGTCCTAATTTGGGGGTTAAAGAAAAAAAAAACATTTATCTCAAATTTTCAAAACAAAAACAAAACAGAGGTAGATTCAACAAGCTCTTATTAAATAACACTATGTAATTAATGATATACTATTATGCCTAATTAAAGTATACAGTGATGATAAGTTATTACTTACCACAGGAGGAAAATAAAACTTTAGTAACATACTACTAACAAGTATTTAATGCATATAGCTTTTAATTACATAATTTCATTAACGTGAAGGATCAGTGGTACTAAACTATTATTTATTTCACTTTCAATGCATCATTTTAAAATTCAGAGTAAATTAGTGGTTGCTACAGACTGGAGTAAAGGGAAAATGGTGAGTGGCTGCTAAGGAATATAGGGTTTCGTTTTGGAGAGACGAAAATATTCTAAAAACTAGATGATGGTAGTACAACTCTGGGAGTATACTAAAAACCACTGAATTGTATACTTGAAATGGTGAATTTTATGGTATGTGAATTGTATCTCAACAAAATTGTTGTAAAACGCAAGTAATGGTAACATTTTTATTACCTGAATTCCTGAAAAGAAAATAAGTACTGATTCCATATCTAATATGCTGAACATATTCAAATCTTCTATTTATAAACTTTCTCTATTATCCCCTAAAGGGTTACTCTAATGATCTAAATATCCACAGGCTTCTAACCACTTTTCAAAAACATAGAAATGACACTAACCAACTGAAGATTTTGACATCTTGATGAACCCATTTTTTAAAAAATGTTTAAATTCCAGTGGGCTACATAATATCAAGACACCTGTTTTCCTGGGAATTAGCAGTTGTAAACACAGACAACATAAGTAATTTCACACATCAAGTTGATGTGTAATAAAATAAATATACTCAAGGTTCTTCTTTCATCAAGATAACAGACTCTAACGATAAATGACTACAGCTCATCTTGTTAAGATCAAAAGGGAATGACTTTTGCAGCAAAATATGTCTGCAAGCTAAACTATTTCACCAGCTCAGTTACTAATGACACAAAAGCAGTCTTACATTAAGCAGTGAAAAAGAAGAAAGAGAAGATATCAAAAAGGTATTCATAAAAGACCTTAAAAGGAGTTTGTCAAGATTGTCAACTGCTTTGTAACATTTATTCAGACTTTAGAATTTTATGTATCCAGAGGAGTATCTCTGAATTGTGCTGACAACACAATAAATTTTTCATTAACTGTAAGTGCTCTGCAGATATTTCAACCCCACAAAAACTATATTAACAGTTCCTTCTTATTCCCACCTTATAATACCAAAGTCAATTTACCACTATTGAAATATCCAGAAAGAACAAGATCTGTAAGATCTTGACCTTTTGTTGTTATATAAAGTGTCATGTAAAGTGGTTCAGTTTATTATAATGTTATTTCTAAAAGGCTACGTAATAATTTATTTTGTATCTAAATCTTAACTACACAAGTAATTACAGATGTTTACACATAAAAACATGAGCTATACTTAAATTGCCTTTGAAATAAAACTAGAAAAGTATCAATTAATATCAATAGAAAAACTTTTTTAAGCCATTATCCAGACTTACTCAAATGAAAAAAGTTTTTAAAAAAAGGGCTATAAGTGAAAACTGCAACTAAAGTATAAATGGATAACTTCATTCTTTTTTATATTATAAATTTTATCAGATCCTAAACAAATGTGCTTCCAATGGGAGTCTCACAATTTCATCTTAGGAAAGGAAGCAACTTTGTTTTTCTATCTGCAGTCTAAAAAGCTAAGTTTCCTGTAAAAAGATCTAACTTGCCCACATTTGCTAGATAACAGAATTAAGCCTCAAAGATATTAATTAACTTGCAGGTTTCAAATCTAAGTTTTCTGATTTTTCTAGAATGTCTTTTTTTTTTCTTTTGAGAGATAGTCTCACTCTGTCATCCAGGCTGGAGTGCAGTGTTGCCATCTTGGTTCACTGCAACCTCTGCCTCCCAGTTCAAGATATTTTTGTGCCTTAGCCTCCCAAGTAGCTAGGAATACAGGCATGTGCCACCACATCCAGCTAATTTTTATATTTTTAATAGAGACCAGGTTTTGCCAGTTGACTAGTCTGGTCTCAAGTGATCCACCTGCCTTGGCTTCCCAAAGTGCTGGGATAACAGGCATGAGCCACCACGCCCAGCCTAGCATGTCATTTTAAAAAACAAAGAAAATTTTTTTCTTAACGACATAAAATTTTAACATGCATTTGGTGTCACCTCCTCATATGTAGACCCTAGGACCACGAGACAGCATCACGGTATCTACCTGGAATGCCACAAATGCCTCTTTTTTCCTTGCCACTATTTCCTTCAGCCTTAATTCTCTAAATCCTTCAGCCTTAATTCTCTTTTCTACAGTAATACATGAAATAATTTATATATATATATATATATATATATAAATAGCAAAAGCGCTTACAATTTCAGATGCTATCTTAAATCACAGAGAACCTTTCTAATTTACTAAAAAAAAGTAAGTCACAATACAAGCTATAATAAAAGGGATGCTACCCACCAGAGGATTAAGCTTTGCCAATACAATGAGACTTATTTTATAAAAATAACGCTCGTAACGACATGGCCTGTTGCCGAGACCCTCCTACAGCAGATCCTGTCCTTGCTGGGGATAAAACAAGCTTTAGCACCATGCCAACAAAACAGCTGCCAAAAATGAATTCTTCCTAATTCTAGAGAACTATCACTCCATTTCCCCACCAAGGTGGCTAACCTTATTTGTTGTTAGCATGTATTTTGGCTGTATAGCTTATTTAAATATTTTATGCAATTTAAACTAAACAGTTGTTTTAGCATAGTGTATGCCATCTCTGTGATATCAGTGAGAAAGACTCTACTTCTAAAAGAATTTTACAATATGGATTTACAGATTGATCAAAATAATGTTATCCCTCAGTTTTCTACGTTACCTTAGAACCATTCTTCTAGGACTTTGAGAGAGAGGAAAGAGGATACCAACAAGTATAAATTGTCCCTGTCTTCGTGGCACTTAAAATATTATATAAAGAGATTATTTTTTCCTGTAATACCAGTGAAATGAGACACAGCAAGTCTGTAATAGCCAATCATAGCCATCTTCTAAGTAAATTTCCCCTGACAGTATGTATAACAGACTACTGGTTTCATGGAATTAAGACAAGAATGCAGTTGATTCGGTAATAATGACATACACATGAGCCTGCCAGTCACAGGTGTACTATATAGCCAGCTCAGTCAAGCTTTGACTTGTATGTTTTTCTTCAGGATTGGCTTCTTGGGGGTGTGCGCCTATAGTCCTAGCTTCTCAAAAGGCTGAGGAAGGAGGACAGCTTGAGCCCAGGAGTTCGAAGTTGCAGTGGGCTATTATCACACTAGTACAATCTGTCTGGGTAACAACAAGACTCTGTCTCTTTAAAATATATATATATATCTACTTCTGCAAGCCCTGTTCATGTAATAAAATAAATGATGAATAGTTAGTAGGATGTCCAGGGAAGGCCCAGTGAAGGCCTTGCAATTCCAATTATCACAAAGCTTCTAGTTTTTTTCTTTTGAGACAGTCTTGTTCTGTCGGCCAGGCTGAAGTGCAGTGGTGCCTTCTCAGCATACTGCAACCTCCGCCTACCAGGTTCAAGCCGATTCTCCTGCCTCAGGCTCCCAAGTAGTTGGGCTGCGATTACAGGCAAATGCCACCACACCCAGCTGATTTTTGTATTTTTAGTAGACAAAAGGTTTCACCATGTTGGCCAGGCTGGTCTTGAAATCCTGACCTCAGTTGATCCACCCACCTCAGCCTCCCAAAGTGCTGGAATTACAGGAATGAGCCACTGCGCCCAGCCAGCTTCTACGTTCTAACAAAGAGGCCTAGTCTCTTTTTTATAAAGAACTATTGAAGGATATCAGATAAGTTCATTTATTATTTGGAATATACAGTTGCCTAACTTGAAGAAAGTATGGTAGGAATCAGCAATAACTAAGAAATAATTATGTTTGGTCAGCAAAGGGTATATAAATTAAAGATTTGAAACAGCAGAAAAGAAGAAGGAAAAGTGTTAAGCTACTATAGGCATATAATAGATGACACTTGGCTTACCAGGCAGACTCTAATATTTGACTTTAAACTGAGAGTTCTGGAGAGGACTGGCCTGTAGTTCATAAAATACATCCTAATAGAATGAGCTGAACTAGATGAAGAGATAATATATGGTCCAACAGGTCAGAGAAATAACTTTAAATAAAGTAAAAAAGGAAACAATTAGTTGAAAGTGTAAAATCTATGATTTTGAAAAAATATCTAGCCCTGATCTACTCCCCCTAAACAATACAATATTAGCAATTTATAATACTTACATTAATAAATGTAGTGTCTATCTCTCTCTCTTGAATTATAGAAACTCATAATTCAAGCTAAATGGAAACAATTATTTGCTTTTCTTGGTTTTAAGTTCTCTATCACTGGTATTGCTTAAGTAGGCTAATTAAAATATCAAAATTTTATTCTGCTATCAAGAAGAAATTATTTTAAAAACAATTAAAAATCTAAAAGTTATGAGCATATTCAATAAATACTATAAAACAAAGTTCATGAATCAAAACAAGAAACTAAAACAGGTGACATTTTTAAATATAAGAAGAACAATGAATTTATGCTGTTAAGGGATAGTGAGAGTCAGTTCATAATATCCTAAGGCCTTTCAAAAGCTTTATACTCCTAATGACTAACACATTTCTATCAATCAACACCCAAATAAATCAATATTTCTATAAAACTTTACAGGAATATGCTCTGGATTAATGGGGGAGGAAAATGGAAAGGATGTAGAAGAGAGAGGGTGGAAGAGTAGAGAAGGGGTAAGAATAAATTCGATGTGATAAATTATGCCAGGCCAAATTATAAGAAAAGTTCAATACATCTTGCTTAGTGATGAGAATAGTGTAGGAGAAGAATACACAGAACTGGCCAGGTACGGTGGCTCATGCCTGTAATCCCAGGACTTTGGGAGTCAGAGGCAGGCGGATCCGAGGTCAGGAGTTCGAGACCAGTCTGGCCAACACAGTGAAACCCCATCTCTAATAAAAATACAAAAATTAGCTGGATGTGTAGGCAGGCACCTGTAATCCCAGCTACTCAGGAGACTGAGCCATGAGAATTGCTTGAACCCAGGAGGTGGAGGTAGCAGTGAGCCGAGATCGCATCACAGCACTCTCCAGCCTAGGCAACATACCTAGAATCTGTCAAAAAAAAAAAAAAAAAAAAAAGAATACACAGAATTATGAGAGTAAGTATTGGGGGAAGATAAATTAATAATCCAGCTAGGGAAAGAAGTGAGGATAGGAATAAGCAAGAAAAGGACAACAAAACTAGGCTTACTAGCTTAAGAATGAGATCGCTGTGGAGCCACCTGCTTTCTCTATAGATGAATTAAAATGTATCTATATAAATAATATAGATGGCTGACAGATAACACAGAACAGAGAAATAAACTTTTGTCAAGAAGTACGTATTTATGAATCAAAGAAAAAAACTGTTTTAAAGAATCAATGTGCACTGGGTGCAGTGGCTCATGCCTCTAATACCAGCACTTTGGGAGGCTGAGGAAGGGTGGATTGCTTGATCCCAGGAGTTTCAGACCAGCCTGAGCAACATGGCAAAACCCCATCTCTTAAAAAAGAAATGTTTAATTAAACAGGAGTAGTGGTGTGCACCTATGTCCTAGCTACTTGAGAGCCCCAACTGGGAGAATCACTTGAGCTTGGGAGGTCGAGGCTGCAGTAAAACCGATTCTGCCACTGCACTCCAGCCTGGGCAACCAGTGCAAAATCCTGTCTCAAAAAAGAAAAAATCAAAGTTCGATACATTGAGTTTAAAACAAAACATTTAAGATGAACTACATGCAATTCAGGATCTTCGAAAATATAAATATCAAACTATGTCAGAAAATCTAGACAGATTACGTCATATAAGTATTCCTAAATAAATGGCTGATATCTCTTTTGAAGGTACATTCAGAAGGATTTTCACTGCATCTAAAAACAAATGAAATTCTTTTTTTTTTTTCCTGTGGGCATCAAAAATTCGTCTGCAATTGCAGCACAAATGAAATTCTTAAAGAATTTTAACTACTAATGAAACCTGAATAGCCAAGGCAGTTGGCATATTTAGAGTGATGAAGTGGTCATGCTAGTTCTTATAGGAAATGTAACACTCTTTAGCAAACTAATTAGTTTCACAATATATTCCTTTCATATACATTTCATAATACAATATGCATAATACGCCTCCAAATACATCTGAACAGGAAAACTAAATTAGATGCTCATACAATACAGAATATAAATAAATCATTTTTTATTACACAGTCAACTCTGGCAAGGCAGATTACCTGATGTACAGATTAGCCACAAAATATATGTTGATTTTAAAAGATATTTAGAATTACCATGAACCAGAATTAAATGTCCTTATTAGAAGATACCTAACACTTGAAACTAGTCACCAAAAACTCAGCACTGACTCTGCTACAATGTTGAAACTCCTCTTACCACTAAGACTGTAGTACCTCCCATTCCTTGCCAATAGTGGGTCCCAATATAAAGTAATTACTTGAGATTCCCACACAAAAAGCAACTGAGGAAGAGGAGAAAAAAGGAAGGCTCTTGCAATTGCTGATCTTGTGAGAGAATCATATGAGTTAATACAAAGTGCTTATAAGAATCCACCTGGCACAGAGCAAGTGCTTGATAACACTGGCAACTACCCTCATACAAAAACAGTGTCTAAAGTCATGGTCTCCACAGTCTCTAGGAAAAATAAATAGCGCATATTTGGCAAACTCACATTTGATCTATTCAGGATTCCTGTCTTGCCAATACTTTTCAGAACCCATCAGCATTAATTACAATAGCTACTTGGCTGGTCATTAACATCAGTGATTTCTGCTAATCTTTTTTGCTTTTTTTTTTTAATGAATTTCACAGATTTCAAGCACTAACTTTGCTGTTTTGAAACAACAGCTAACCATGCTGGCTGGCCATATATTTCATTCAACATTCAAGTACCACCAGATAGAGTTAATCCAATTTACCAAGTTACAGACGTCTAAGATCAAAAACTCAATGATTTCATCTCTAACATCCAATTGCATTTCAAAAAGAAAAAAATATATTAAGCCCAATAAAACCCCTCCATACTCCTTCTTCCTTAATGCTAATTTGGATAAAACACAATTGGCAGTTGGCTCCCAACCTCCACACCAGGCTCAACCTAGTCATTTAATCAATTTTATTACATAGCCCTATGATTAATGTCATCTCATATTTTATACAACTGAATATTTGGGGCTCCTTTTATACTGTTACAGAAAGGTTTTACTGTATCCCTAATTGACACATGACATTCTTATGTTTAAATTCCACATTGCTCCTGCTCTCAAAGACTGACCAGCCCATCCTTCCCTATTTACCTCTAATTGCTTCTGCAATACCCCACAGTCCCAAGGCATCTGCCTGGTTAAAAGCAATGTTAACAGCTGCCTAAAATTATAAGATGAATTAAAAAAATTATTAAAAAGAGATAATACCGTACTGAAAAATGTGGAGATGAATAAAGCATTTGGTATTGCAAACATCAAAGTTTGCTTAAGACCAATGACCTCTAAAAGAAAATATGACTTGTGAGCGAAGATAACATATGTTTATTACAGAATTTAAATATTTCAATTATCAGACCTAGAACAGAAACAAAATAATTTTAAAACTTTTTCCAAAATCAATAAATTAGCTTTTTCAAACAGAATTTCACATCCAAAACAGGTAAGTTAAGATACCTGCTAGTCTACTCAATTCCCCGATATTAGAAGATAAAAATTAGATGATAGTAGCTATCATGCAATTGGTCAAATCATACAATTCAATCAAACGAGAATTAGTACATAAAAATAAATTCTTTGGAAAGTGAGACTATTTTTCTCAAACACTTTTCTGCATCTAAATATGAACAATGATCATACGCTTTTTGTAATAAAACAAAACAAAGAGGAAGAAAATCTAAAATATAGAACAAGTTGCATATGTAAGATATTTAACAATATTATTTATGATAGAGAAAAGAGAGTAACAATAACAATGGCTTGGTTAATGATGGTACTTAAAACAACATTGGCTGGGCGCAATAGCTCACAACCTGTAATCCCAGCATTTTGGGAGGCTGAGGCTGGTGGGTCACCTGAGGTTAGGAGTTCGAGACCAGCCTGGCCAACATAGTGAAATGCCATCTCTACTAAAAACATAAAAATCAGGGCTGGGCGAAGTGGCTCACGCCTGTAATCCTAGCACTTTGGGAGGCCGAGGTGGGTGGATCACGAGGTCAAGAGGTCGAGACCATCCTGGCCAACATGGTGAAACCCTGTCTCTAAAAAAAAAAAAAATTTTTTTTTCCCTGATCAGGTAGAGCCACAAGAAAAAAAAAAAAAGAAAAAAAAAACATTAGCCAGGCGTGGTAGAATGTGCCTGTAGTCCCAGCTATTTGGGAGGCTGAGGTAGGAGAATTGCTTGAACCCAAGAGGTAGAGGTGGCAGTGAGCCGAGATCACACCACTGCACTCCATCCGGAAGAGAGAGACTCCTCTCAAAAACAAAACAAAACAACTGAACATTATACCACAAGTAAGAACTATACCAAAGCAGAGAAAGGGGCTTCTGGCATAAGGTTAAGGGGGTGGGGGTGAAATTTTATGTAAACTATACTTACAGCATGCTCAATTACATGTAAAAACACTCTAAGACATTTCCTCCTCTCAAAACATTACTAGTTCTAAACTATCAGAACTTGGGAATCAGGGGTGACATCTTGCCTCACTAAATTGCCCAAGATTTCTGCAATGTTGTTATACTGTTTTTAGATATAAGGAAATACAAAGGGCACCAGAAAAAAAAAATCGCAAGACTTATAACCTCATAACCTTAAGAAATTCATTCATCAATCTAAGCATTTGAGAACTTCATCTCTTCTAATGTTTATTATGAGAATGTTGTGTTGGAAGTGGGGATAAGATGTAATTCATTTAATATTTATAAATCAAATAATAAACATAACTAATAATAAGTGTTTTAAGAGTCTATGAAAAAAGACTGCCTTGTATCACTACATTATACTAACTATGCTGTGAACTGGTTGGGCTTTTCTTGTCAATTTTTTCCGTGAATTTTCCAATGCATTTATTGCCTACAATTCTAGCAGCTGCCATTAGGTGGTGCCTTCTCATGGGAGCTAAGGCCTAAATAAGGTACACAACACAATTCTATAAACAGTAGAACATGTTATCAATAATCATAATAAAATGTAGCTAACTATTCACTTTAAGAGATGGCTGGCTACATAAGAAATATAATGTAAAGAAACATAAATAATTTCCTAATACATATTTAAACCATATATTTAACCTTTATTTTTTTCTAGTAAGTTCCTATAAAATCTATAACTAAGACACAGAGGCATGTACCTGCAGTCTCAATACTCGAGAGGCTGAGGCAGGAGGATCATCTGAGCCCAGGAGCTTAAGGCTGTAGTGCACTATGATTACAACTGTGAATAGCCCCGGCGCTCTAGCCTGGGCAATACAGCAATATCCTATTTAAAAAAAAATAAAATAATATATATATATGTATGTGTGTGTGTGTGTGTGTGTGTGTGTGTATATATATATATATATATATATGTATGTATGTATGTATATGACTGTGACTGATAGCTGAAAAGGTAACAGCCTACAGTTTATTCTGTTCACTGATTCTGCTTATTTCTGCCTTGTCTTGACCAATTTAAGGCTTCTGGGATTTAGAGCTGGATATGAAATCTTACTGGAGCCTGGAATTATTTTTCTTTAGCTACTTTCCTGGAAGACATCCATTCATCTTTCAACCCCAATCTAAAATATTATTTCCATTGTGAAGCCTCCCCTGATCATCCAAGCAACATCCTCCTCCAAATCTCTCACAGAACTTGAGTCAGGCAGATCTAGGTATAATGCTTATTTAGCCCTCTGTAAGACAGTAGGCCAGGACATACACATATATTTTATGAGCCAGCAATGCTGGCCTATGACCAAGATTACATCAGCCCGTAAAGCCAGCCAGTTCTTTATAGGCCAAGACCTGATAGAGACAGTCTCGCAATTTTCCACAACAGCTCTTAACAGGTACATGACTTAGTAGCTGTCTTTGGTAATGCTGGCTAAGTATGAACAACCTGAGTGCATTAAAAAAAAAAAAAAAAAGAGTATTACACTAAACCAATGGCAAAGTTTGCAACAAATTAATTAACCAAATGGATCGACTGTCTCCGTGGAAGGCTATTGCTAAAGCAGTATGTCCATAAACCCTCTAAGACAGATGTTTATAAACCTTTCAATAACACTAACAATAATAATAGCAACTGTTATGGGGTGCTACTATGTGATGACATTATTCTTAGCACAACTCAATTAATGGTCACACAATCCCATTTTATAGAAGACAAAATAGAGGTATGGAGACATTAAATAACTTGCCAAAAGTCAAACACCAGGTAAATGGCAGAGCCTGGATTCAACCCTAGATATTCTGGCTCCAGAGCCTATCCTCAGAACTACTACATTATACTCCCTTGCAGCTAAAAAAATATAGAATGTTTTCAAAATCTGAAGAAAAGACACAATGATGAACTTGTGACTGCATGGTACACTCAATAAAAATAGTGATTTGCACATAGAAGATACATTTTACACAGACTCAGCACATGCACAAGCACACACGCATGCACACGCACACACACACCTGAAACAAAAATTTCGGGAAACAGTACGGCTTGCAACACACACTGACAAGTTCTACTCTATTTGATCTTGTAGAAAATGTTGGTCATGATGCCAAAAATACTTTAACGTTCAGTTTGAAAAACACTGCACTACCACAGGATCAGCTTTAGAATGCAATCATTCATTCTGAAGGAAGATGCAGTGAACAGGATACAGATGGTTGAGGGCTTAAGATAACAAAGGCTAGAGAAGGAATGTGGTATAATGGAGCCAGACGTGAGTTCCAATTCCTAACTCCACCCCTAAATAAATGTCACTTCCTTCTTTGAACCAATGCCATGAAGATTAAGTTAGAGTATATAAAGCTTCCAGCCCGAAACACTCATAAAGAAAGGGCTTTCTTCCCCTACACCAACTATCAAGTTTACTCTGTTGGCTTAAAGTCATTTTTATGAAAAGCAGGGGCTGGGGTTATTTTGAAGTAAGAAAAGATCCAGAAATTGACAATAGAACTTACTGAAGACTCAAGCACCCTCTTATCCGGAGAGAACTTTCTCAGGTGAGTCTGAGCTAACTCGCAGGCTGAAAAGTACCTACAGGAAAACTCTGCTCTTGCACTATGGGATGTGTGTCTCTTGGCAATTAGGGCTTCTTGTTACCCTGAAGAAACAATCCAGAAGAGCCACCTCCATCCCTTTGCTATAACTTAGCATTATATGTGTCCAATGATCACAGGAGACTAGGAAGCTCCCTGGAGAGTGAAGACCTTGTTTTTATCTCTGTGCATTCAGCTCAAGGCTGGTGCCAAATGTAGCAAATGACCCAAAATAGTAGATATTTAAAAAATGTTTGTGGAGTTTAACTGAAGAAAAATTTTCAGCTCTGGCAAGTGGAGAAAAGGCACTCCAAATGGAAACCTGTATCTATCATCTGTTTCAATTCTGTAGGGCCCGTTCTTTGCCTCTTCTTCCTGTACTCCCACAGGAGGTAAACATTCTTGGGTAAGCACTTTTACCCTACCCACTGCTTTCACTCCTCCTTCCTAATCAAAGTCCTCGCTAATGAAAATTTAGCACTGGCTTGTTTCTTTGTAGTTTAAAAATTCTTCTTCATATAGATAACTAGTATTTCTTTAAAGGTTGTGATTAAATTAATGTAGCCTAAGTCTTATTTTACAGTAGAGACATTGGTTCAGAAAGGACAAATACGTTGCCTAAGCTCAAACAAGTAGTAGATGATAGATGCTGAACTGATTAATGGTTCAAACTTAGCACGATAATAACAGCAAACTTGGCCTTTTGTATTTAAAATGTATCTGGTTGTAGGAAACAAAAAAAAGAATAAATGGAAGTAAACATATTAAGGATCTACTATGTGCCAAGTACTGTGCCCTCTGTATATCATCACATTTAAAGCTTGCAACAAACCTACAAAGTTGTACAACTACTTATCTTGTTGACATAAAAAAATACTATGGGAAATAATAACAAAAAGATAAAAAAAAAAAAAATACTATGGAGCTCGGCCAGGCTCGGTGGCTCACAACTGTAATCTCAGCACTTCGGGAGGCCAAAGAGGGCAGATCACCTGAGGTCAGGAGTTCGAGACCAGCCTGACCATCTCTACTAAAAATACAAAAATTAGCCAGGTATAATGGTGCTGGCCTGTAATCTCAGCTACTCAGGAGGCTGAGGCAGGAGAATTGCTTGAACCCAGGCGGCAGAGGTTGCAGTGGGCCGGGATCACCCCATTGCACTCCAGCCTGGGTGACAGAGATTCTGTCTCAAAAAAAAAAAAAAAATATGGTGCTCTGAGACATACATAACAATTAATCTCCCTATGCATATATGTTAACCTCATTAGACTGCACTAATTGGAGAAGTCTAATATGAATGCTGGGTTACATATTTTAAAGAAATATAGTGAATACAGAATCTTTAATTGCATGTCACTGGTAGAATCAAACTAATTGTTATGGTAAAGAAATCCTTAAAAGACTGGTAATAGATAGGAACATAACAAAATGTATCAATGGTCATTAAAATGTTCACAATAAGCCAACGAGCTTTTATATGTGTAATATCTACGGATGACTAGCCTAACATATATTGAAATACTTTTTCTTTTTTTTTTTTGAGATAGAGTTTCCCTCTTGTTGCCCAGGTTGGAGAGCAGTGGCGCAATCTTGGCTCACTGCAATCTCCGCCTTCCAGTTTCAAGCAATTCTCCTGCCTCAACTTTCCAAGTAGCTAGGATTACAAGTGCCCACCACCATGCCCGGCTAATTTTTGTATTTTAAGTAGAGACAGGGTTTCTCCATATTGGCCAGGCTGGTCTCGAACTCTTGACCTCATGATTCACCTGCCTTGGCCTCCCAAAGTGCTGAGATTACAGGCATGAGCCACTGTGCCTGGCCAAAACAAAATTTTTAAAATATGTATTAACTCATTTAAGAATAATACCAATAAACTTATCACATGCTAAATGACATGTTTTAAGAAAAGACATGTGTGGGAGCAAAATTTAGCTGCGCCATTAAGATGGCGCCGGCCCGCCTGATTACACAATTGGAGAGGACTGCCGGTAGTTGCCACCCCGATGGAAGAGCACCACTCAGCCCACTTTACGTAGAGGACGGTGATT
>CAUYQU010032157.1:0-24505 GCA_963574635.1 Cheracebus regulus
TGATGAGGAGCTGCGATCCCCGGTAGGAGGAGAGGCATTCTGATTTCGGGTGTTCTCAGCCTTTTTGCACTGGTTTCTTCCCATTTTTGTGGATTTATCCACCTGTCGTCTTTGTAATTGCCGATTTTCAGATTGGGTCTCTGAGTAGACGTCCTGCTTGTTGGTGATGAAGTTTTTTCTGTTTCTTAGTTTTCCTTCAGGGGGCGCCCCTTCCTCACAGAGGTGGGCCTTCCCGGGTTCAGCTGTGCTTTCTCCGTCCTCAGCGCTTCCAGTTGCTGTTCTCCTTGTGGGGATGGGACCAGCGGAGCCCGACTAAAAGGGCACCCAGTCCCATATACTCCGCACCAAGAAGTGCCGTGCCGGCCAAAAGAGTCGCGCTGGCGACCCGTGTGGCTCCTTCGCCGGGAATCTCCCAGTCTGTGGGCATCAAAAATTCGTCTGCAATTGCGGCATCCACTCAGTCTCTGCGTCTTCACCGGGAGCCACAATCCCGAGGTGCTGCTACACGGCCATCTTGGATCTCTCTCCCTTGGTTAGCTTCTTTACCACAGCCTGTTTTATCAGCAAGGTCTTTGTGACCTGTATCTTGTGCTGACCTCTTATATCATCCTGTGACTTAGAATAACTAACCTCCGGTGGGGCACAATGGCTGATGCCTGTAATCCCAGCACTTGGGAGGCCAAGGTAGGTGGATCATCTGAGGTCAGGAGTTCGAGACCAGCCTTACCAACATGGCAAACCCTGTCTCTCTAAAAATACAAAATTAGCCAGGCATGGTGGTGCATGCTTGTAATTCCAGCTACTTGGGAGGCTGAGGCAGGATAACTGCTTGAACCCAGGAGGCAGAGGTTGCAGTGAGCTGAGATTGCACCATTGCACTCCAGCCTGGGCAACAGAGTGAGACTTTGTCTCAAAAAAAAGAAAAAAAGACATAAAGAGTCTGTTCTATCAGTCTTAAGGTCTCTGTGTTGATGTTAAAGCTGGTCAGCTGTGCCTGACTTCCAAAAGGGAAGAGGGTATAATGAGGTATGTCTGGCTCTCCCTTCTCATCATGGCCTAGTTTTTCAGGTTAACTTTGGAATGCCCTTGGTCAAGAGGATGCGTCCATTTGGATGGTTGGGGGGCCTCAGAATTTTATTTTTGGTTTACAATACAATACTCTATCGGCTCTACTGGGATTTTAAACTTAGGATGTTTTATAGTATTATGTTTATTTATTGAATTTTTTATAAAAACATCTATGTCTTTTGCCTGCATCTGGTGATAATAATTGGCTCAGAGTGGGGTGGGCCAGATAAGACCCAGAAAAAAGTGATAATTTTGCTTCACCTTCTTGAAGTGATTTTTCTTTTTATTTTTTGAGACAAGATCATGGTTCATGATCCTGCTAGGCTTAAGTGATCCTCCCATTTCAGCCACCTGAGTGGCTGAACTACAGGTGCATACCACCATAGCTGGCTAATTATTTATTTCTTTTGTAGAAATGAGATCTCAGTATGTTGCCCAGGCTGGTCTCAAACTCCTGAGCTCAAGCAATCCTCTCGCCTCAGCCTCCCAAAATGTTAGGATCACCATTGTGAACCACCATGCCCAGCAAAGTGAGTTCTGTAGCAGTTTTTGGGTATCAGTTTTTTTGTAAAATTGCTGTTTTCTAATTAGAATGGCAGCAGTAATAACTATTTTTCCAGAGCTAGTTTAGTTCCTTTGAAGCTCAGTGAACTAGGTGAAATGACATGTATGAATTGAGATGAAGTTTTATCCTAAATGGAACTTGGATACAGCTGATATTTTTGATTTGGTTAGAATCACATTTTTCTTTCTTTCTTTCTTTCTTTTTCTTTTTCTTTTCTTTTCTTTTTTTTTTTTTTTTGAGACAGGGTCTCATTCTGTTGCCCAGGCTAGAGTGCAGTCGCATGATCTTGGCTCACTGCAACCTCTGCCTCCTGAGCTCAAGCAATATTCACACCTCAGCCTCCTGAGTAGCTGGGACTATTTTTTTTTTTTTTTAACAAAAAGTCTACAAAAATTAGCCAGGCATGGTGGTATGCACCTATAGTTTTTTACCGTCTTTGCCATGTTGCCCAGGCTGGTCTTGAACTCCTGGGCTCAAGCAATTCTCATCGTCTTGGCCTCCCAAAGTTCTGGGATTATAGGCGTGAGCCATCGGGCCTGGTGTCTTTTTCTTTTAGGCCAAATATAAGTACATTTCTTACAGTTGTTTTTGTGGTAGAAGGAAAATTGCCTCTTTTTTCTTCCTGTTCATCTCTGAACCCATTCCAAGCTGGCCTCTGTACTCATCACTCCTTTGAAGCAGCTCTTCCCCACTCATCTGTGGGGCAAATGTTCCAAGGCCCCAGTGGATGTCTGAAACCACAAATAGTACTAAACCTTATAGATACTATATTTTTCCTATATCTACATCCCTATGATAAAGTTTATAAATTAGGCACAGTAACAGATTAACAACAATATCTAATAATAGAACAATTATAATGATATATCATTCACAGTTTCACAGAGAGATTTGTTCTTACTGTAGATCTTAGCAACTGTGGCATACAGTTTTTTTCTTTATTGAGAACTTTCAGCTTTTTTTTTTTTTTTAAAGATGGGGTTTCACCATATTGGTCAGGCTGGTCTCAAACTCCTGACCTCAGGTGATCCGCCCACCTCAGCCTCCCAAAATGCTGGGATTACAGGCGTGATGGGATTATAGGCACGAGCCACTGCGCCCAGCCGAGAACTTTCAGCTTTTCACTTAAAGGACGCACTTTACAGCTTCTCTTTGGCATTTCTAAGTTGCCAGCACCACTACTTTTGTACAATGGGGTCATTATTAAGTAAAATAAAGGTGACCTGAATGTAAGCACTGCAATGCAGTGATAGTCAAACTGATAACGGATAGGGCTAATAAGTGTCTCATGGACAGGAAGCATGTACAGCTATGCTGGATAAATGGAGAATTCATGTCCCAGCTGGGCTGGAGTGGGACAGCGTCAGATTTCATCATACTACTTGGAACTATGCTCAATTTAAAACTTATGAATTGCCCCGACACAGTGGCTCATGCCTGTAATCCCAGCACTCTTGGAGGCTGAGGCAGGCAGATCGCTTGAGCCTAGGAGTTTGAGACCAGCCTGAGCAACATGGCAAAACCTTGACTTTACAAAAAATACAAAAATTAGTCAGGGGTGGTGTACACCTGTAGTCCCAGTTACTTGGGAGGCTGGCTGAGGTGGGAAGATCACCTGAGCCCAGGAGGCAGAGGATGAGTGATCTGAAATCATGCTGCTGCACTCCAGCCTGGGTGACAGAGCAAGACTCTGTTTTTTTTTTTTTTTTTTTTTTTTTTTTGAGAGTGTTTTTTTGTTGTTGCCCAGGGTGGAGTGCAATGGCACAGTCTCTGCTCACTGCAACCTCTGTCTCGTGGGTTCAAGCGATTCTCCTGCCTCAGCTTCCTGAGTAGCTGGGATTACAGGCATGCATCACCACGCCCGGCTAATTTTGTATTTTTAGTAGAGATGGGGTTTCTCCATATTGGTCAGGCTGGTCTCGAACTCCTGAGAGCCTCGGCCTCCCAAAGTGTTGGGATTACAGGTGTGAGCCACTGCGCCCGGCCAAGACTCTGTCTTAAAAAAAAAAAAACCAACAAAAAACAGGCCGGGCATAGTGGTGCACGCCTGTAATCCTAGCACTTTGGGAGGCCGAGGTGAGCGGATCACCTGAGGTTGGGAGTTCAAGACCAGCCTGACTGACATGACGAAACCCCATCTCTACTAAAAATACAAAATTAGCCTGGCGTGGTGGTGCATGCCTGTAATCCCAGATACTTGGGAGGCTGAGGCAGGAGAATCACTTGAACTTGGGAGGCAGAGATTGTGGTGAGCCGAGATCGTGCCTTTGCACTCCAGCCTGGGCAACAAGAGCAAAACTCCATCTAAAAAAAAAAAATTAGCCAGATTTGGTGTCAAACTCCTGTAATCCCAGCTATTTAGGAGGCTGAGGCAGGAGAATTGCTTGAACTCCGGAGGTGGAAGTTACAGTGAGCCGAGATCATGAGGTTGCACTCCAGCCGGGGCAACAGAGTGAGGCTGTCACAAAAACAAACAAAAACAAACAAACAAAAAACCCTTATGAATTTCTGGAATTTTTCATTTAATATTTTCAGACTGCAGTTGATCACAGGTGACTGAAATTGTGGAATGCAAAACCGTAGCTAAGGGGCCTACATACTTTTCAGCTGTATGTTATTTCATTTCTCTACAGCTTTCAACATAGTTGATCTCCCTGTCCTTCTTGAAACATTCTCTTTCCTTGGCTTCCAGAATACTGCATTTGATTGTCTCAAAGGAAGCTTGAGTTCTTTGTGTCCTAAAAGAAACTTATAATCTTTCTCCCAAGCCTGATCCTCTTCTATCTCATTGGATGGCACCATTTATCCAGTTTAGCAAATCAAAAACTTAGTTATCATCCTTAACACCTCCCCTTTCTTGTAATCTATTACCAGGTTGCATCATTTTTTACCTTCTGTTTCTCGAATCAATCCAAAAATGTTCATCTCCATCACTATCAAGTCTAGGCGGCCATCATCTTTAATGCTACAGTCATCTCCTAACTAACCCTTCCAAGTTTACACTTTCCTTTATCCAATCTAGTTTCCATATTCTGCCATAGTAATAGTAATCTTTTCCAAATGCAAATCTTACAATGCATTGCCCACCCCATCACACTCCACCCCAGCCTTCTAGTGTCTTTCCATTATCATTATGACAAACTCAAATCTTTATTATGGCCAATAACATCCTGGATGGTTTTGCCCCAACGCACCTTTTCAGCTTCATTTCACATTAAGCTGTTTCCCGCTTGCTGGGTTCCACTAGCCCTTTTTGTACCTTCCTCAATTGTGCTGTTTTGTCTTCTGATACAAGACATTGCTCAGACAGTTTTCTATGCTCTAGAACACTCCTGTTAAATCAAGTTGAGCCTAAAGCTGCCTCCTTACATATCTTAAGTTCAGCCTAAAGGTTTAATCTGTACATCATGAACTATTAACTAAATGGAGTTGTAAACAGATTGTAGCCTACTCTTGTGTCAATCACCAAATTTTGACCAATCAAAAGTGGTCAACTGTTCAAACTGTGTTCAAATAGGGCAAACACAGAGTTGTAACCAATTTGGCTTTTTTCATACCTCACTTCCATTTTCTGTATGCCACTTTGCATTTTCTGTTCATAAATTTTCTTCCACCACGTGACTGTGCTGGAGTCTGAGGCTACTTTGGCTCAAGAGGCTGAACAATTAATGAATCATTCTTTGCTCAATTAAATTCTTTTAAATTTAATTTGGCTAAAGCCTTTCTTTTAACACTCCCTACCTTAACATTTTCTCATTAAAACCCTCCTTATCCTTTTTCCTGCAGGCTGAGTTCTCCAGAAGCAGACTCACATGGAGTTTAGTGTGGAGAAGGGTGCTTTTGGGACTAACAACTGGGAAAGAGAGGGAAAGAAAGCATATTTTGGCAGAGGGAGAAGTCAAGAAGTAGTACAGTCCAACAAAAGCCTCATGGAGACCTTTGGAGCTAAAATGATCTTTCAGAGATACCTTACATTCTGTTGAAATGACTAGGCCTTTAATTAGGCTTGCAGACACTTTGAAGGGTGAGAAAAGCAGAATTTATTGGATACAAAGGAAAAAAAAGGGAAACAGGGACCCTCATCAGAGGGAGAATCCTGTTAGTATATAGGCTTCCCACCTTACAGATTGAATCCCAGTTTCCACCCAGGAAGAGGAGGGGCCGGGCTCCTCCTGCTGTAAAGGATGTGAACTTCTGTGGCTCCACCCCAGTGTGCACAGGCTGGTCAGAGTTTCTCCAGGGACCTCTTTACACTTGGCTGTCTCAGTAGTATGTTGGTAAATGTTTAACAACCAGCTGTTTGGGAGAAAAAGCCCCATTTTATAGTGTTTGCCAGTTTCCATGGTATGCATACTCCCACCATGGCCGGTTTCAAGCTACCAATTGTGACATCAGTGAATGTGGAGTTGGAAAAGATGCACAATAGATAACCTCAAAAGCACAGATTTGGCTGTGAACTGAATCTGTGGTCAGAAAAGCAAAAAGAAAAAAAGAAAAAAGAAAAGCACAGGTAATAAACGTAATAAAAAATAATTAGGAAGTGATGAGTTTTGAGTATGATTTGTGTTTTTAATATAATTTAATTATAAGTTTACATAATTTAATATTTGATAATGGTTGTTTAAAACCTGTCTCAAAATTCTTAACAATTAAACTGTTGGCTCCCATGAAGCAGTATGATCTGGCTCCAGCACCACGGGTGGTCACACATCACAGCATCCATCACACTTCTGACCCAGCTCAGTAATCACTTTCCCAAGGAGCCTTTCTAAAACCCTCAATGAAGATAAAATGTTACTATCATATGTTATTAAGCTACTGTGTACTTCTTCTTTATCACAGGATAGTTTTTTATTTATTTTACGGATAGATTAGTTGATTATGCTCCATAAGAGTAGGGACAAAGACTACTTTACTTCTTCCATCTCCTCTATTAAAAATAGCTGGGCATGATGGCTCATGCCTGTAATCTCAGTACTTTGGCAGGCCGAGGCAGGTAGATCCCTGGAGGTCAGGAGTTCGAGACCAGGCTAGTCAACATGGAGAAACCCCATCTCTACTAAAAATACAAAATTAGCCAGGCGTGGTGGTGCAGGCCTCTAATCACAGCTACTTGGGAGGCCAAGGCCGGAGATTCACTTGAACCTGGGAGGTGGAGGTTGCAGTGAGCTGAGATTGCACCACTGCATTCCAGCCTGGGCAACAGAGTGAGACTCCATCTCAAAAAAAAAAAAAAAATTGCAGATACAATATTTGTTGAAAGAGTAAGTGAATGATGAAAACAGAAAGTGTTTATATCTTTATGTAGTCCTGAAATCTGTTCCTTCTAAAAAAGAGGTTTTCTTCTATTATAAATACTATTATAAATGAACTATGTACAATGGAGTCTCATTACATACAAATTCCCCATATGCAAACTCAACCATATTAACTCAACCCCACAAAAATAAGAGAGGGAGAAAGTGACAATGTAAATCGTGCATAATTCTACCTAGCATTCTACTCAGTGAATCTAGGCTGAGCATGAGATGGGATGTGTAAATCTGCTTTTCCTGCAGTTGGTCCTAGTTCCTGAGTGCCTCTGATAACATCATCTTTACCAGAATTAAGTGTGATTCTAAAAAGAAATACATGTAGACAGTTGCTTTTCTGTTGTTCCATCTGGTGCTCGACTAAACAAATAGCAACAATTCCAATGATAGGAGAAAAAACAGGCCATGTCGCAAAATTATCCTGAACGTTTACTAAATCACTATTGGACTTCCATTTTTTTTTTTTTTTTTTGAGATGGAGTCTGACTCTGTCCTTCAGGTTGGAGTGTAGTGGTGTGATCTAGGCTCACTGCAACCTCCATCTCCTGGGTTTGAGCGATTCTCCAGCCTCAGCCTCCCGAGTAGCTGGGATGATAGGCCTGCACCACTGGCTAATTTTACATAGAGATGGGGTTCACCATTTTGTCCAGGCTGGTCTAAAACTCCTGACCTCAGGTGATTTGCCTGCCTTGGCCTCCCAAAGTGGTGGGATTACAGGCATGAGCCACCATGTCTGGCTGAGATGGCCCAATTTAAGGGATGTTTAGGGTAATATTGTGTACATGATTTTTGTTTTATGTATTGGCTTGGCACTGAATTTCCATGGAATATGAAACTTCATTGTTTTATAAAGGAACTGAAAATATAGGAAATTGGAAGAAAGTTTACACACTTAAAGCCATAAAATAAGAAACCTATCTCTAAACTGCTCATGCAGTAATAGTATATTCCTTTTAGTCTCTTTTCTAAGGATAGTGTTTTGGAATTCTAGTTTGTATATTGTAGTACATGCACAACTTTGTATTCTTTTTTCTCCTACTATAACTGAGAAAAAAAAAAGCATCTTTTTATCTGAGGAAGGCAAGCCCCTTTAAATTATCCAGGCCCAGAGAGGCATTTAAAATGTAATAGCAGTCACTCTCCCTTGCACTAAATAATTACCTCTTGAAGCCACTTGCTATGTGGGGCGCTAGACTATAGTTCAACAACGGAGAGCCAATCGCTAACCAATGTTATTTCTGTAAACCAAGGAGACTTCCTGACAAACTACTTTAGTAATTGTCCCCTCCTGGTTTGTGGATCTGTGCCTTTCCTTTGTTCCCCAGAGCACTCTCCAAAGCAAGCTGGAAGTGTGTCCCATGCTGCAGTCCTCAACCTTGGCCCAAATTAACTCTCTATATTAAGTTTGCTACAACTTCACCCTTTTAGGATAACAGAACACAGACATTTCTGTATTATAGTAAATTCTGTATAAATGTATGTCTTGAATTTTCTGAAAAATGTGCTAGACATGCATCTTCCTAATTATGTGCTAAAGATGATGGTTTAGTAACTATAACTCCATAAGTGTTAAGTAAGGTTTATAAGGAGGCTATTGTTTTGGGATAGCCTCCTGCCCCAGGCCCCAGAAGACCAGACCAAACAAGAATGGAGTGCCTTATGCTGAGTGCCACGTAATCAAACCGAACTTTGAAATGGGCCAATTTTCCAAAACACAGGAGTTCCAGTCAATTTTAGTCAGCATAAGGAAGTCCCCTCTGTTTTTTTTTATTTTTTTGAGATGGAGTCTCGCTCTGTCACCAGGCTGGAGTGCAGTGGTGCGATCTTAGCTCACTGTAACCTCTACTTCTCTGGTTCAAGTAATTCTCCTGCCTCAGCCTCGCTAGTAGCTGGGACTACAGGAACAGGCCACCACACCCTGCTAATTTTTGTATTTTTAGTAGAGATGGGGTTTCACCATGTTGGCCAGGATGTCCTCGATCTCCTGACCTTGTGATCCACCCGCCTCAGCCTCCCAAAGTGCTAGGATTACAGGCATGAGCCACCGCGCCCCGCCAGTCCCCTCTGTTTTTAACCCTAGAAGGAAAGTAATTATGAAATAGCCAGTTTACCTTTTGTCTCTGTTTCTGTTTTCTTCAGCCCTTTTCAGCCTACAAAGCCAACCTCCTTTGCTCTGTCTACCAGAATACCCATTCTGTTTCATATGTTGCCTGATTCTAGAATCACAAATAAAAGCCAAGTGGATTTTTAAACGAAATTTGTTGTAATTTTGACTCTTTTTAAAATTTGTTTTGAGACAGAGTTTCACTGTCACCCAGGCTGGAGTGAAGTGGTGTGATCTCGGCTCACTGCAACCTCCACTCCCACTGGGTTCAAGCCATTCTCCTGCCTCCGCCTCCCAAGTAGCTGGGATTACAGGTGCCTGCCACCACATTTGGCTAATTTTCGTATTTTTAGTAGAGATGGAGTTTCACCATGTTGGCTCAAACTCCTGACCTCAGGTGATCTACCTGCCTTGGCCTCCCAAAGTGCTAGGATTACAGGTGTGAGCCACCGAGCCCAGCCTGTAATTCTGTCTTTTGATATAAATTAAAGTCAAACACCCTCATAGCAAATAGGCAAAGGAATGAATAGATAAAAGACAGTATATAATTTAGCCTGAACGGCTATAGCCATATAAAAAGATGCTCAATCCCATTAGTAACAGGGAACTTCAAATGAAAACCACAGTGAAATGCAATTCCATATTCTTTGGATTGGCAAAACTTTTGAAGTGTTATGACATCACAGGTGGTGTGGACCTTGCCTGCTGCTTAGAGCCGATTTCTCAAGACAGGGGAACTGCAATAGAGAAAGAGTAATTTATGCAGAACTGACTGTGCGGGAGACTGGAGTTTTATTATTAACTCAAATCTGGCTTCCTGAGCATTTGAGGAGCAGAGTTTTTAAGGACAACTTGGTGGGGGGAAGCCAGTGAGCTAAGAGTGCTGATTGGTCAGGGATGAAATCATAGGGAGTCAAAGCTGTCATCTTGAGTTGAGTCAGTTCCTGGGGGGGGGGAGAGGTGCCACAAGATCAGATAAACCAGTTTATTGATCTGGGTAGTGCCAGCTGATCCATCAAGTGCAGGGTCTGCAAAATATCTCAAGCACTGATCTTAGGAGCAGTCTAGGGGAAGGTCAGAATCTTGTAGCCTTCAGCTGCATGACTCCTAAACCATAATTTCTAATCTTGTGGCTAATGTCAGTCCTACAAAGGCAGTCTAGTCCCCAGGCAAGAAGAAGGTCTGCTTTGGGAAAGGGCTGTTATCATCCTTGTTCCAAACTATAAACTAAGTTTCTCCCAAAGTTAGTTCAGCTTATGCCCAGGAATGAATGAGGACAGCTTGGAGGTTAGAAGCAAGATGGAGTTGATTAAGCTAGATCTCTTTCACTGTCTCAGTCACAGTTTTGCAAAGGTGGTTTCAGATGTGAGAAGGAGAACTGACTTCTTTGAGAGAGCACATCATTAAAATTCCTTTGCAGAGCAATTTGGCATCATTTAGTAAAGTTGAAGATGCACACTTACTTGATAGCAATTTTACTCCAGGATGAACATCCTAGGGCAGTGGTTCTAAAAGTGAGGTCTTTAGGCTGGGCACAGTGGGTCACACCTGTAATTCCAGCATTTTGGGAGGCCGAGACGTAAGTACCACCTGAGGTTGGGAATTCGAGACCAGGCTGGCCAACATGGTGAAACCCCGTCTCTATTAAAAATATAAAAAATAGCCGGGTGTGGTGGCACATGCCTGTAATACCAGCTACTCAGGAGGCTGAAGGAGGAGAATTGCTTGAACTTGGGAGGCAGAGGTTGCGGTGAGCCAATATCAGGCTACTGCACTCTAGCCTGCGCGACAGAGCGAGTCTCCGTCTCACCCCCCCCAAAAAAAGTGGGGTATTCAGGCCAGCAGCAGCAACATCACTTAAGAACTTCTTAGAAATGAATTAGAAACTCCGGGGGTGGGATTCAACAATCTATTGTTTAATGAACTCTCAGGTGATTCTAATGCTTTCTAAAATTTGAGGACTACTGGCCTAGAGAAATACTTGCAAGGAGTCAGATCTGGGGTTCATTTTGGCATTGATGGTAATAGAATATATGGGGTAACAATTTAAATGCTCATCAATATGATACACAATGAAAAATTATATATTCATATCATGGAACACTATATAGCAGATAAAATTAGTGAATTAAAATTATGTGTATTAAGCTAAATAAATATTTAAACTTGAGTGATAATACTTAGGAATTTTCAGAAAGCAAATAAACAAGCCCCGCTTACCGCCCCCCAAAAAAACGAATGAGAAAAGTAAGGTTGGAAGGACATATACAGTATTATACAATTTCTGTAAAGTCAAAAATCATGACAATATTATATTTTGTTAAGAAATATATACTTGTCGGCTGGGCACGGTGGCTCACGCCTATAATCTCAACATTTTGGGAGGCTGAGGAGGGGAGATCACTTGAGCTTGGGAGTTCAAGACCAGACTGAGCAACATGGAGAAACTCTGTCTCTACTAAAAATACAAGATTAGCCGAACGTGGTGGTGCATGCCTGTAATCCCACCTACTCGGGAGGCTGAGGCAGGAGAATCATTTGAACCCAGGAGGCAGAGGCTGTGGGGAGCTGAGATGGCACCATTGCACTCCAGCCTGGGCAACAAGAGCGAAACTTCCTCTCAAAAAAAAAAAAGAAAAAAAATATGCTTGTGTAGTAAAAATATAAATACACAAAAGAGAATGACATAAATGCTAAATTAAAGATATTGTACTGGAAATGTGGTGGGGAGAAGAGTCTATTGTGTTTAGAAATGTTTTATTTTAGACTGAGTGGGTGTTCATTATATTACATAGTGTATTTTCTAGACTTTTTTTTTTGCTTGACTTGTTTTATAAAGAGTTGAAAGAAAATGAAAAGCTTATATACATGAACTCCAGAAAAACTCTGATACATAATCCTTTTGGGATCATAGTACTTTATTTATTTTTATTTTTTATTTTTATTTTTTTGAGATGGACTCTCACTTTGTCGCCCAGGCTGGAGTGCAGTGGCGCTATCTCACCTCACTGCAACCTCTGCTTCCGGGGTTCAGGTGATTCTCCTGCCTCAGCCTCCTGAGTAGTTGGGACTACAGATGCATGCCACCATGCCTGATTAATTTTTGTATTTTTAGTAGAAATGGGGTTTTGCCATGTTGACCCAGCTGGTCTCAAACTCCTGACCTCAGGTGATCTACCTGCCTCAGTCTCCCAAAGTGCTGGGATACAGATATGAGCCACTACACCCAGCCCATAGTACTTTATTCTTGATTCTTTTTTCCTCCTTCATAAAGATGACTTTATTGATTTCTCCAGTGATGTTCTGGGGTCTACCTGCTTTCCCCAGCTCTCTCCAGTCATCCCATCCCAGCTCAGTCATAGAGGAGACCACATTTCCCACACAGGAAGGAGCTCGGGAACCCCATCAGTGCATAAAGGAGGGCACAGAGAGATAAGGAGTCTCTGGAGAAGGAAGCAGGGAGTCTGAGCTGGGAGGTCTCCAATAGAGGGCAGGGAGAGGGGCCTGGGAACAAGAGAGAGGCAAGAAGTGAGGGGGAGGCTCTCAGTAGAGGTAAAGGGAGAAGAGACGGAAGGGGGGGGCCCACAGTGTTCTTTCAAATTTGGCCACACCTGACTTTGGATCCCACCTCCAGCTTGGTCTCACCAAGTGGGGGATGAAGTTAAAAGTGTAGAGTTTTTATTAGTTTTCTCTTTGCTTCTTGGTTAGTTTATGCAATTAGTTTTAAGTTACCATTAGTTTAAAATAATGGATTATAAGATATTACCTGCAAGCCTCCTGGTAACCTTAAATTAAAAATACATACACACAATGCATACACAAAAAGTAAAAAGAAAAAAATTAAGATACACCACCAGAGAAAATCACCTTCACTAAAAGGAAGACAGGAAGGAAAGAAAGAAGGGAGAGAAGATCACAAAACAACTAGAAAACAAATAACAAAATGGCAGGAGTAAATCTTTACTCATCAATAATAGCATTGAATGTAAATGGACTAAACTCTCCAATCAAAAGACAGAAAGTGGCTGAATGGATACATAACAAGACCCAATGATTTGTGGTCTGTAAGAAACATACTTCACTTAAAAAGACACACAGAGACTGAACACAAAGGGATAGAAAAACATATTCCATGCAAATGGAAATTAAAAAAGCAGGAGTAGCTATATTTATATCAGACAAAATAGATTTCCAGACAAAAACTCTAAAGAGAGACAAAGAAGGTCATCATATAATGACAAAGGGTCAATTAAGCAGGAACATATAACAATTACAAATATATAAGCACCAACACTGGAGCACCCAGATATAAAAAGCAAATATTATGAGCTAAAGAGTCAAATAGACCCAATACAATAATAGTTGGAGACTTCAATACACTTTCAGCATTGAACAGATTATCCAGACAGAAAATTAACAAAGAAACATCAGACTTAGTCTGCACCACAGACCAAATGGACCTAATAGATACTCACCTAACATTTCATCCAGTGGCTACAGAGTACATGGTCTTCTCAGCACATGGATTGTTCTCAAAGATAGACCATATATTAGGCCAGAAAACAAGTCTGCAAAAAATCAAAAAAATTGAAATCATATCAAGTATCTTTTCTGACTGCAATGGAATAAAACTAGAAATCAACAACAGAAGGAACTTTGGAAACTATACAAACACATGAAAATTAAACAATATGCTCCTGAATGGCCAGTGGGTCAATGAAGAAATTAAAAAATTTCTTGAAACAAGTGAAAATGGAAACACAACATAGTAAACCATGTGGGGTACAGTGTTAGGAAATTTTGTAGCAATGAGCACCTACATCAAAAAAGTAGCAAAACTTCAAATAACAACCTAGTAATGCATCTTAAAGCTGGGGCCCTCAACCTCCTGGCCATGGACTGGTACTGGTCTGTGGCTTGTTAGGAAACAGGCTGCAGAGCAGGAGGTAAGTGGCAGGTAGGCAAATGAACATTACCACTTGAACTCCGCCTCCTGTCAGATCAGTGGTGGCATTAGATTCTCATGGAAGCACGAACCCTATTGTGAACTGCACATGCAAGGGATCTAGATTACGTGTTCTTTATGAGAATCTAATGCCTGATGTTCTGAGGTGGAATAGTTTCATCCCAAAACCATCCCCCTTCACCCCCTGCTATCCATGAAAAAATTGTCTTCCATGAAACTGGTCCCTGGTGCCAAAAACGTTGGGAACCACTCTCTTAAATAATTAGAAAAGCAAGAGCAAACCAAACCCAAAATTAGTAGAAGGAAAGAAGTAATAAAGATCAGAGCAGAAGTAAATGAAACTGAAATGAAGAGAATACAAAAGATTAATGAAACAAAAAGTTGGCTTTTTGAAAAGATCAATAAAATCAACAAACCATTAGCGAGACTAAGAAAAAAAAGAGAGACCTAAATAAATAAAATCAGAGCTGAAAAGAGACATTAGAACTGATTACTACAGAAATTCAAAGGATCATTAGAAGCTATTATGCACAGCTATATGCCATTAAATTGGAAAACAAAGATGAAATGGATAAATTCTTAGATGCATACAGCCTACCAAGACTCAACTATGAAGAAATCTCAAACTTGAAGAGACCAATAACAAGTAATGGGATTGAAGCTGTAACTAAAAGTTTCTCAGCAAAGTAAAACCTGGGACCCATGGCTTTACTAATGAATTTTGCTAAACATTTAAAGAAGGACTAATACCAATCCTACTCAAACTATTCTGAAAAATATAGGGGGAGGCAATACATCCATACTCATTCTATGAGGCTGATACTACCCTGATACCAACATCAGACAAAGATGCATCCAAAAGAGAAAACTACAGTCCAATATCCTTGATGAACATTGATATAAAAATCCTCAACAAAATACCAGAAAATTAAATTCGACAACACATTTAAAAGATCATTTACCATGACCAAAAGGGATTTATTATAGAGATGCAAGGATGATTCAATGTATGCAAGTCAATCAATATAACAACTGAATTAAAGATAAAAACCATATGATCATTTCAATTGATGCTGCAAAAATCATTTGATAAAATCTAACATCTCTCTAAAAAAAGAAAACAACTAGGTATAGAAGGAACATACCTTAACACAATAAAAGCCATATATGACAGACCCATAGCTAGTATAATACTGAACGGGGAAAAACAGAAAGCCTTTTCTCTAAGATCTGGAATGAGACAAGGGTACCCACTTTCACTACTATTATTCAACATAGTACTGGAAGTCCTATCTAGAGCAATCAGATAAGAGAAATAAAAGGCATCCAAATTGGAAAAGAAGAAGTCAAATTATCTTTGTTCGCTGATGTAATCTTGTATTTGGAAAAACCTAAAGACTTCACCATAAAACTATTGGAACTAATAAATTTAGTAAAATTGTAGGATACAAAATCAATGCAAAAATAAGTAGCATTTCTTTTCTTTTCTTTTTTTTTTTGAGATGGGGTCTCGGTCTGTAGCCCAGGCTGGAGTGCAGTGGCACGATTTCAGCTCACTGCTACCTCCACCGCCCGGGTCCTGGTACAAGCAATTCTCCTGCCTCAGCCTCCCGAGTAGCTGGGATTACAGGAACTTGAAACTGTAGCCAGCTAAGTTTTGTATTTTCAATAGAGGCGGGGTTTCACCATGTTGGCCAGGCTGGTGTTTGAACTCCTGACCTTGTGATCTGCCCACCTTGGCCTCCCAAAGTGCTGGGATTACAGGTGTGAGCCACCATGCCTGGTCAATAAGTAGCATTTCTATATGTGAACAGTGAACAATCTGAATAAGAAATCAAGAAAGTAATCCCATTTGCAATAGCTAAAAATAAAATAAGATGCCTACACATAAACTTAATGAAAACAGAAAGATATCTGCAATGAAAACTGTAATACATTGATGCAAGACATTGAATGGGACACAAAGAAATGGAACGACATTCCATGTTCATGCATTGGAAGAATCAATATTGTTAAAACATCCATACTACCCAAGGCAATCTACAGATTTGATACAATCTCTATCAAAATACCAATGACATTCTTCACAGAAATAGAAAAAATAATCCTAAAATTTATGTGGAACTGCAAAAGACCTAGAATAGCCAAAGCCATCCTGAGCAAAACTGGAAGACTCACATTATCTGACTTCAAATTATACTACAGAGCTACAGTAATAAAAACATCATGGTAGTGGCATAAAAACAGACACATAGACCAATGGAACTGAATAGAGAACCCAGAAAGAAATCCCTGCATCTACAGTGAACTCATTTTTGACAAAGGTGCCAAGACCATACATTAAGGAAAGGACAGTCATTTTAATAAATGATGATAGGAAAATTGGCTATCCATATGCAGAAGAATGAAACTAGACCCCTATCTCTTACCATATAAAAAAATCAAATCGAAATGATTAGAGACTTAAACCTAAGACTTCAGACAATGAAACTATTAAAAGAAAACACTAGGTAAACTGCAGGACATTGGTCTGAGAAAAGATTTCTTGAGTAATATTCCACAAGCACAGGCAACCAAAACCAAAATGGACAAATGGGATCATATCAAGGTAAAAACCTTCTGCCCAGCAAAGGACACAATCGACAAAGTTAAGAGACAACCCATAGAATGGGAGAAAATATTTGTAAACTATCCATCTCATAAGGTATTAATAACCAGAAAATATAAGGAGCTCAGACAACTCTACAGGAAAAAATCTATTAATCTGATTGAAAAAGGGCAAAAGATCTGAGTAGACATTTCTCAAAAGAAGACATACAAATGGCAAACAGCATATGAAAAGACGCTCAATATCACCGAGCATCAGAGAAGTGCAAATCAAAACTACAATGAGATACCATCTCACCCCAGAAAAAATTGCTTTTAAGCAATCTACAGGCAATAATGAAAGCTGGTGAGGATGTGGGAAAAAGGAACTGTTGGTGGGAATGTAAATTAGTGCAGCCATTATGGAGAACAGTTTGGAGGGTCCACAAAAAACTAAAAAGATCGCTACCATATGATCCAAGAGTCCCACTACTGGGTATTTACCCAAAGGAAATGAAATCAGCATGTTGAAGAGGTGTCTGCACTCCATGTTCATTGCAGCATTGTTTACAATAGCCAAGATTGGGAAGCAACCTAAGTGCTCATCAGTGGATGAATGGATAAAGAAAATGTGGGACATATACACAATAGAGTACCATTATTTTTTTTGTTTGTTTGAGATGGAGTCTTGCTCTGTCACCCAGGCTGGAGTGCAGTGGCCTGATCTTGGCTCACTGCAACCTCCACTTCCTGGGTTCAAGCAATTCTCTGACCCAGCCTCCCGAGTAGCTGGGATTACCACCATGCTCGGCTAATGTTTTGTATTTTTAGTAGAGATGGGGGTTCACCATCTTGGCCAGGCTAGTCTTGAACTCCTGACCTTGTGATCCACCCGCCTTGGCCTCCCAGAGTGTTGGGATTACAGGTGTGAGCCATTTTGCCAGGCCACAGTGGAGTGGAGTACTATTTAGACATAAAAAGAATGAGAGCTAGTCATTTGCAACAACATGGATGGAACTGGAGGACTTTATGTTAAGTGAAATAAGCCAGGAACAGAAAGACAAACTGCATGTTCTCACTTAATTTTGGGAGCTCAAAATTAAAACAATTGCACTCATGGAGACAGACAGTAGAAGGATGGTTACTAGAGGGTGGGAAGGATAGTTGGGAGTGGGCAGAAGTGGAGATGGTTAGTGGACACAAAAATACAGTTACATAGAATGAATATAATATTTAGTATTTGATAGCACAACAGGGTGTCTATAGTCAGCAATAATTTATTGCTTTTTTTGTGTATGTGTGAGAATGAAACAAGAGTTTCATTCTTGTTGCCCAGGCTGGAGTGCAATAGCATGACCTTGACTCACAGCAACCTCCTCCTCCTGGGTTCAGGTGATTCTCCTGCCACAGCCTCCTGAGTAGCTGGGAGTACAGGCACATGCCACCACACCCAGCTAGTTTTGTATTTTTAGTGGAGACAGATTTTGCCATGTTGGTCAGGCTGGTCTCGAACTCCTGACCTCAGGTGATCCACCGGCGTTGGCCTCCCAAAGTGCTGGGATTATTGGTGTGAGCCACTGTGACCCACCTGCACATTTAAAAATAACTAAAAATCGGGCTGGATGTTGTGGCTTACTCCTGTAATCCCAACACTTTGGGAGGCTGAGGTGGGTAGATCACCTGAGGTGAGGAGTTCGAGACCAGCCTGACCAACATGGTGAAACCCTGTCTCTACTAAAAATACAAAAAAGTTAGCTGGACGTGGTGGTGCATGCCTGTAACCCCAGGTACTCGGGAGGCTGAGGCAGGAAAATTGCTTGAACTTGGGAGGCGGAGGTTGCAATAAGCTGAGATCCTGCCACTGCACTCTAGCCTGGGCAACAAGAGCAAAACCTCATCTCAAAAAACAAAACAAAACAAAACAAAAAAACAAAATAAAAATAAAATAACTAAAAACCTATCATTGAAATGTTTGTAACATACAGAAATGATAAATGTTCAAGCTGATGGATACCTCGTTTACCTTAATGCGATTATTACTCATTTTATAACTGTGTCAAAATATCTCATGTACCCCATAAATGTGTATATACCTACTATGTACCTATAATAATTAATAATTTTTTTTTTTGAGACAGAGTCTTGCTCAGTCACCTAGGCTGGAGTGCAATGTTGCAATGTTAGCTCATTGCAACCTCTGCCTCCTGGGTTCAAGTGATTCTCCTGCCTCAGCCTCCCGAGTAGCTGGGATTACAGGCACCCACCATCATGCCCAGCTAATTTTTGTATTTTTGTAGAGATGGGGTTTCACTACATCCCGCTGCTTCTTTCCTTTCTTATAAGGGCATTAATCCCCTGATAGGGGCTCCATCCTCCTGACCTCATCTAAACCTGATTACCTCCCAAAAGCCCCACCTCCAAATACCATCACATTTGAGGATAGGACTTCAGCATATGAATTTTGCAGGGACGCAGGGGCAATGACAATTTGTCTATTAAATTAAATTAATTTATTTATTTGAGGCGGAGTCTTGCTCTGTTACCCAGGCTGGAGGGCAGTGGCGTCATCTCGACTCACTGCAACCTTCGCCTCCCAGTTTTAAGTGACTCTCCTGCTTCAGCCTCCAGAGTAGATGGGACTACAGGTGCGCACCACCACATCCGGCTAATTTTTTGTAGTTTTAGTAGAGATGGGGGGGGGGGTTTCACCATGTTGGCCAGGCTAGCCTTGAACCCCTGACCTCAGGTTATCCCCACCTTGGCCTCCCAAAGTGCTGGGATTATAGGCGTGAGCCACTGCACCTGGCCTCGTTGTCTATTTCTAAGGATAATCAATGACAGCATAAGGAGCTTGAGCCTAATATACTTGTATGCTCATTCTCCTAGTGAAGCTGACATAGGTAGTCACTCAGTCTCAGTCATCAAGTATGATGTGGGGCCTATGTCATCCATCAGTTCATTTAACACACATTCATTACACACCAAGTGTGGCTCTGTGATAAGCACTGCCTGAGAGAAGGGAGACAAAAGAATCTTGAAACCACTAGAGGACGATATACTACAACACAATCGACCCTGAATTTAGGCAGGGCAAATGCCAAAATTCAGAGACAGGAAGGATGGGCACAGAAACCTGAATGACTTAGGGATGGAAGCAGATTTTTAGCCTTTACCAAAAAATCAGTATAAATTTGACTTATTTCCTGCTTCTAGCAGACCTGCCGAATACCTCTTCCTTTTCAGAAATGCTGGCTTGACTTATTGCCATGAATCTGGATTTTGAGAGCACTGAGGCTAGTTTGTTTTCAACATAATATACGTTGGTTTGCTCTGTGTTAAACATTCTGAGTAGTTCATAACTAATTCTTTTAACTGAATGATTTTTTGAATGTGCTTTTTTAACTTATGCACCCCTCACATTTCTTTTTTTTTCACAACATGATTTGAGTGGAAACTTCTGAGAATTTCTGTAGTTATCTTATGATGTGTCTTTCTATTTAAAAGGTAACCAAAACATTTATCTTGATTTTTACAAGTCATTAAAATTTATCTAGCTAAGTCCTCCATGTTTACAAGTTACAATGGCTGAGTTTTGTATCTCCAGTGCTTAGCACAATGAAAGCCTGGCATGTAATAGGCACTCAGTGAAAGCCTGGTGGACCTCTCTTAGTAAAAGATAGAATAGGAAAAATGTCAGAGGACAGCTTGCCTGTTCACAGGCCATATTAAATTTTTATGTCCAGGCCAGGTGTGGTGGTTCATGCCTGTAACTCTGGCACTTTGGGAGGCTGAGGCAGGTGGATCACATGTTAGGAGTTTGAGGTCAGCCTGACCAACACGGTGAAAGCCCGTCTCTACTAAAAATACAAAAATTAGTCAGGTGTGGTGGCAAGTGCCTGTAATCCCAGCTACTTGGGAGGCTGAGACAGGAGAATTACCTGAACCCAGGAGGCAGAGGTTGTAGTGAGCTGAGATTGCACCATTGCACTCCAGCCTGGGCAACAGAGTGAGACTCTGTCTCAAAAAAACAAAAAACAAAAAACTCTTTTTATGTACAGAGCCTTTTGTTGAGGGAAATGGACACTTCTATAGCCTTCTGCATTTGTGTACTGTATCTCTGGAGAGCCAGATCTGCTTCCATGACCAATTGCTGCCTCTTGTCCTTTATTGATCACCAATGCAAATTCTTGAGAGAGAAAACTTGATAGAGTTAGCAAGTAACTATAGGCTTCCTCACAGGCCTCTAGGCCAGTGGTTCTCAAACGTGAGTATGGAATCCCCTAGAAGGCTTATTATCCTTATCCATAGGTGGCCACATCCTCAACCACATCACATATTCCCCAGCCTACAGCTGATGGACATCTCACCCGAGGACTATCCACCTACAGGCTATAGCAGTGGTTTTTAAAGTGTGGTCTCAAGATCAGAAACAACAGCATCACCTGGAAATTTATAGCAATATGGATGATTGGACTCTGCTGGAGATCTGCTGAATTAGAAGTTCTGAGGGTAGTACAATCTGTGTGTTTTTTCTTTTCTTTTTTTTTTTTTTGAGACAGAGTCTCACTCGGTCTGGAGTGCTGCCATGGTGCAATCTCAGCTTATGGCAACCTCTGCCTCCCGGGTTCAAGCTATTCTCCTGCATCAGCCTCCTGAGTAATTGGGATTATAGGTGCACGACACCATGCCTGGTTACGGGATTTCACCATCTTGGCCAGGCTGGCCTTGAGCTCTTGACCTCAAGTGATCTGCCTGCCTTGGTCTCCCAAAGTGCTTGGATTACAGGCCTGAACCACTGTGCTCGGCCACAATCGGTGTTTTAATAAGCCTTCCAGGTGATTCTATGCTCACATTTGAGAACCACTGGGCTGGAGGCCTATGAGGAAGCCTATACTTACCTGCTAACTTAATCAGGTTTTCTCTCTCAAGAATGTGTATGGGTGATCAATAAAGGACAAGAGGCAGGCAACTGGTAATGGAAGCAGATCTGGGCTCTCCAGAGATAGAGTACACAGACACAAGAGGCTGTAAAAGCCAAGGACTAGCAGAAGTTATGTTGTGAGGTAGAGATAAAATACTCAAAAGTTGATTTCAAAGAGGTTGGTAGTGGTGGAGCTGGAGGAGCAGAGAAAGAAAGTTGCTGAGTCACCATGATAGTGGTGGGTCAACGAACACAGCTGCTGAAGAGTCAGCGTGATGACCTGGGTGTATTTGTTGCTGCGACAGCATTGTACCCTCTAGTTCTGGGAAATGTGTCCAGGACTGTGAGAGAATAGATTTCTGTTGTTCTCTTCAGCCTATGATATTTTGTTAAGGCAGCCTGAGCAAGGCATACTTCAGGTGATATAATCTCATAGCAGTATAGGCGTTTTTTTTTTTGAAACGAGGTTTTGCTCTTGTCCCCCGGGCTGGAGTGCAATGGTGTGATCTTGGCTTACTGTAACCCCTGCCTCCTGGGTTCAAGTAATTCTCCTGCTTCAGTCTCCCGAGTAGCTGGGAATATAGGCGTGCGCCACCATGCCCACCTAATATTTGTATTTTTAGTAGAAAGGGGGTTTCACCATGTTGGCCAGGCTGGTTTCAAACTCCTAACTTCAAGTGTTCTGCCTGCCTTGGCCTCCAGAAGTTCTAGGATTACAGGCCACTGTAATCCTGTAATTGAGCCACTACACCTGGCCACGTCAGTTTTTATTTTCATATAACTGGCCATATTTTTACTAGAAGTATCAGAAGAGGAATATCACAACTGTAACAATTTGGGGAAATTTTCCCAGGCTTCTTTGAGTAGATTATTGGAGAGACCTATGCTGGACTGCTTGACTCCCTAATGAGAAATTAATTCTGTAGCATCTGTTATGGGTTTTTTGTTTGTTTGTTGTTATTTGTTTTAAATCTCATTGAAAATTTTCTTGAAGCAAGTATAGGCTCAAGTTGATTATTATTATTTTCCTTTAGAAACAAAAACTAAAAAAAAAAAAAAAATTAGAAACCAAAAACTTTATGTTTTTTTTTTGAGCCGGAGTTTCATTCTTGTCCCCCAGGCTGGAGTGCAGTGGCATGATCTTGGCTCACTGAAACCTCTGTCTCCCAGATCAAGCAACCTCTGTCTCCCGGATTCAGGTGATTCTCCTGCCTCTGCCTCTCTGGGATTACAGATACGCGCCACCACGCCTGACTAATTTTATATTTTAAGTAGAGATGGAGTTTCACCATGTTGGACAGGCTGGTCTCAAACCCTCAACCTCAAGTGATCCGCCCACCTCGGCCTCCTAAAGCGCTGGCATTACAGGCATGAGCCACTGCGCCTGGCCTTGTATGTTTTCTTGAACAACTCTTTCATTGGCTTTAGAAACTTCCCCTTTGTCCTGGTGGGAGGCAAACCATATCTATATTTAAGCTGTTTGAGTTAGAGACACTGTTTGTGCCTCATCCTTAGGGTTGAAACCACCTTTGCAAAATTATGGCTGAGACAGTGAAAGAAATCTAACTGGCCCTGTCTTGGTTCTAACCTTTAAGCTGTCCTTTTTCCCTCCTGGGCATAGGCTGAACTAACTTTGGGAGGAACTTATAGTTTAAAACAAAGACAATAATAGCTCTTTCCCAAAACAAACCTCTTTCTTGTGTGGGGACTAGACTGCCTTTTTAGGACTAAGAAATTAGCCACAAGATTAGAAATTATGGTTTAGGAGTCATGCAGCTGGAGGCTACAAGATTCCAATCCTCCCTAAACTGCTCCTAAGATCAATGCTTGAGATACTTTGCAGACCCTGCACTTGATGGATCAGCTGGCATCACCCAGATTGATAAACTGGTTCATCTGATCTTGTGGCCCCCACCAGGAACTGACTGAGTGCAAAAGGACAGCTTAATTCCCTGTGATTTCATCTCCTACCCATCCAATCAGCACTCCTGACTCACTGACTTCCCCCAACCCACGAAGTTGTCCTTAAAAACTCTGATACCCAAATGCTCAGGGCTGCTGATTTGAGTAAATATAAAACTCTGATGTCCTGCACAGCTGGCTCTGTGTGAACTACTCTTTATTGCAATTCCTCTGTCTTGATAAATCTACTCTATCTAGGCAGTGGGCAAGGTGAACCCATTGGATGGTTACAAGGTCTCCCAGCACACAGCTTCATCACAGCACAAATGAATGTGGCTTGAGTAGGGGCTTGTATGTTGAATTCAAACACACAAAGTTGAAATTTTTTCCTTTTCAATCGGCTCTGCAATTTGCCTGATAGCAATCACAAGGACTGCTAGAGCACTATTTCCAATCCAACCTTATAAGCTACTCAACAGACTAAATATGTTATGAAGATGATAAATTTAAAATAAACATATGAGACTCTGTATGACAAATGCATAATATTCCTTTGACAGTTTTTTTACTTTGTGATTTGGGGTGGGGTGGGTGTTCATTTATAACAATGACGTTGGAAATGTGAGAACGTTTTGAAACTATAGGAGTGATGTAGCTGGAGGACTGATGAGCCAGGTACAACTCATCCTTCTGTGAGACAAACAGCGCAGAGGTTTCCACAAGTGCTTATTCACTGCTCTAAATAGTTCTGTTCTTTCCAGAGAACAACGGAAAGATTAAGTCTAGAAAGTTGGTATAAGAATCAGAACTGGGCTAGGCGTGGTGGCTCACGCCTGTAATCCCAGAACTATGGGAAGCTGAGGTGGGTGGATCACTTGAGATCAGGATTTCAAGACCGGCCTGGCCAACATGGTGAAACCCCATCTCTACTAAAAATACAAAAAATTAGCCAGGCGTGGTGGTGAACCTCTGTAATTCCAGACACTCAGGAGGCTGAGGCAGGAGACTCTCTTGAACCCGAGAGGTGGAGGTTGCAGTGAGCCAAGATCGCACCGTTGCACTCCAGCTAGGGCAACAGGAG
>CAUYQU010032158.1:0-22481 GCA_963574635.1 Cheracebus regulus
TTATTCATTGGGGAAACTGGGTGAAGGGTATATGGCAACTCTGTACTTTCTTTTCAGTTTTTATGGAGATCTAAAACTGTTCTAAAGTAATGTTTATCAAAAATGTAATATGAGAAAATCAAACACCGCATGTTCTCACTCGCAGGCAGGTGTTGAACAATGAGAACACATGGACACAGGGAGGGGAGCATCACACACTGGAGTCCATTGGAGGGCAGCTATGGGAGGGATAGTGGGAGGTAGGGTGGGGAAGGGATAACTTGGGGAGAAATGTCAGGTATAGGTGATGGGGGGATGGTGACAACAAACTACCTTGCCATGAATGTAACTATGCAGCAATCTTGCATGATCTGCACATGTACTCCAGAATCTAAAGTATTATTTAAAAAAAAAAAAAAAAAAAAAAAAGATATCTAGCCCGGCAGGGACCATGTCCATCTTGCTCACACCTGAATCTCTAGTGCGCAGCTCAGTTCCTAGCATGGAGTAGGTTCTTATGAAATATTGGTCTTGAATGAGGGAATGAATCTCTCCCTCACCTACATCCCAGGGATATGATAAGATCAAATGAGATCAAGTGCATGAAAGTATTCTGTGAATCATAAAAGAGTAAACAAATCGAAAAAAAAGTATTATTCTAATTCTTCTTCCTATTGTGGGGTCAGTTTCTAAAAGAGAAGCACAACTTCTGGAAGGAACCACCTGGCTACATTTAATTTCTTAGCTGGCTAGAGCACCAGCCACCCAGGGCCCTATTGGCTGGAGCACCTGACCTGAAGGTCTTATTGGAGGGGTAGCTCTTACTGAGAGCACATCTATATCACAAAGGCACTTTATTTTTAATTTATTGAGTTAAAAATAAAATAATGACATTTTCTGGCAGGAAAATTCTCTCTATCATACCTTGGGACTAAAGGTTTATTGCAACTTTATTAAAATATATTAGATAAATTAAAGAGTCATGCTCTCTAGCCAGCTGACAGAGCCACTGCCTCCCAATAGATGTTTTGGTTTTGTATTAAGAAAGTTGTCACAAGTAATTTGGACTGGAGTGTATAGTCATAGACTGCCAAATGTTGATTAATTAAGCCAATGTTTGGATTAGTTCAGCATGATCATTTCATTAGGGGAAATGACTGAAAATGTGAAATAAAGTATCAAGGGGGAATGAGAAAGCATCATGCAATAAGTAAGACCTAAGACAAGAACGCACACCCTGTATTCATTAGGATGTGCATGTCTGTGCGTCTGTGTGGATGTGTGTTCTCAAGGATTCCAGCTGGATGGCTCCATGGCTGTAAGAATTATAAATAGTTAATGTGAATTCTTCTCCTGGTATCCGCTCCTTTTCTGACCTTGCCTTTGGGCTTTGATGTCTCTGTGCAATGACTTCCACAGGTCAAATTTCCAAATGTTCATTGAGCTTTTAGCCTTGAGTTGGAGGACCCCCAGCCACACTGGGGTGACCATTTATGGGACCTTGAGGATCAGCAGCCAGGTAAGACTGACAGGGAAAGCTGGGGGTTGAGTTCATTCAGCCTCCTAGTAGCTGGCAGAAATGCCAGATGAAAGGCAAGATTCTGAGGCAGGAAGATGCTTTTCCCAACCTCAAGGGAGCCAGCATTAATGAAAACGTGTCTACCTAAAATGCGATGTGCTTTTAAGAAATTGTATATTTGCTAATACATAACTCAATTAATGAGAGGTTTGGACATTTTTAGGAGTTTGTGTAGATGTATATGGTTTTTACCTTCATAAATTCCTTCAAACATTAAACATTAATGTTCAGCCCTGAGCTGTTCAATGTACAAGAGGGACAAAAGACACAGCCTTCACTCTTAAAAGATTTAGGATCTTTATGAGAAGGTGAGTTTCATGTGTTATGTCTTCTTAGCCCCACATGTCCAGCCAGCATGCCCTGTATCTTTCAAACCATTTTGTACTTTTTAAAAATTCCTTAATTGCATCATGTTCTCTCTCACTGCTGACACTGCCATGCTGTTTGTGCTGCCTAGAATATTTTTCTCCCAACCCCATCATCCCATCGCCAATTCTTCTAGATAATTCCTACTCACCATTCAGGTTTCAGCTTAGCTTAAATGTCATTCCTTCCAGGAAGCCTTTATTACTCATGGACACTCAGACAGGTAAGAAGTCCTCATTCTATGCTCCAGAGTATCCTGTACTTCCCTAATTGTAGGACCCATCACATCATATGGTTACTTCTTCTTTAATTGCCCATCTTCCCCTCTATATCATAAGCATGGGGATCAGAGGGCATTTGTCTAGCTTGCAACATCCTCAGAGCTTAGCACAATATGAAATAGGCTTAACAAATGAAGAGAAAATGTAGAAAGAACATGAGCCAAGAATCTAGATGACTTCTACCAATGAGAGTGGTAGGAACACTGGCCAGCCACCTCCCATCCTCAACACTATTCTCTCATCTGCAGAAAGGGAGTAATAGATATGGTGGCCATCTGGCACTCACTAGTATCCAAGATTGATGTCTGGGCTGATGTAGTTAGCCAGTGGGAGTCCTATCCCCACTCACTGCTCCCAGTGAAGCATCAGGCTGGACCAGAAAGAACAACATCCCCAGGAGAGGTCAAGAGCATTAAGTAGGCTGGTGCTGTGGCTTATGCCTGTAATCCTAGCACTTTGGGAGGCCAAGTACGGCAGATCACCTATGGTCAGGAGTTTGAGACCAGCCTGGCCAACACAGTGAAACCCTGACTCTACTAAAAATACAGAAATTAGCCAGGTATGGTGGTGGGTGCCTATAATACCAGCTACTTGGGAGACTGAGGCAGGAGAATCTCTTGAACCCAGGAGGTGGAGGTTACAGTGAGCTGAGATCATACCACTGCACTCCAGCCTGGGCAACAGAGAGAGACTCTCTCTCAAAAACAAACAAACAAACAACAACAAAAAAAAAACACAAAAAAAGAAAAGAGCATTGAGTAAATGGAAATGACACAAACTGATCCTCTCTCCCTCTTAGACCTCTTGGGGGCCCAGATGAGGATGGCCTCTATCAATCAACTGCCAAGCAATACCAGAAGAGAATGGTTATTATGTTAGTGAGACAACTGATGGATACATATTTTGATGGCTTACAACAATCAGTGACCAGATGAATAAAATTTTGCTCTGGACTGAAGAGAATTTACTGTGATGTGTGGTATAGCCAGTCAGCTAAGTAGAGAGAGACACAGATGGTCCCTGACCTACGATAGTTTGACTTAGAATTTTTTTATTTTACCATGGTTTGATTGGGACGTAACCCTGTCCTAAGCTGAGGAGCATCTGTATAAATATAGATTTAGGCTAAGCGAATCTGCAATACTTATTAGCAGCATGTAGGAAGTCAGTTGGTGGATATGGCTTTCCTAGGTATGAAACTTGCACTTCAGTCTCACACATGCACAAAAAAGTTAATCATCTTCCCTTCTCTCCCTGCCCCAGTTATTTTCATTTTTTTCCCATCCCATAGGACTTGAATGACACATCTGTGGAGGCCTTCACTTAAGGGAGACAGGGTCCCTTGCCTTGAGGGTGAGCTCCTTCACATCTCACCTGTCCCCCTTGCTGCCCTCTGGACCACTCTTCCTCACTCACTTTCTAACAACTGCCTATGCCTTCCTCAGTCTCCCAGTAAAGTCTAGTTGGCTTATTCCTGTCCCAGAGTGCAATCTTGTGCAGGTTTTTGTTGGGAGGACCGGGAGGAATGGGGTGGTTAAGGGCTGCCACTTCTATCCAGCCTTGCCAGCTATAAAAGCAGTCAGAGAACAGTGCCCTCCACCTCTACATTCTCCTTCCATGATCCCTCAGGAACCCCACTTCCCTCTACAGTTTTAAATAGGAAAAAAACAAAAATCCACCCATCGAAGCTAGTTGATATCACAGCAAATTCTGACTGAATGGAAAAATAAAGACATAACAAAAGTGGAACATAGTATAAATTCCCTACAAGGTCTAAAAGTCCCCTGGGCACAAAAGCTGACAAAAAGAGCTTATGCAGAAACCCAGCCCCTTTCCCTATTTTTCCTTGAACTTGTCTCCTCTGCAAGAGGAGCAAGCAAACACTTCTCACTTCTTTTCTCTGCATGATTTTACTTCCATTTCATACAAACTTAAGGCTGCTTAACATGCATGGAGGCAAGTAGGTGTATCCATCTGGCCTATCTACCCTTGACCAAGGCCAGCAGAGGAGAGACGCTTCCTTCTGCACCCTGGAAAGTGAGTCTGGCTTGGTGAGAAGGGAGACTTAGTTAAACTTGGGTAGTTCATGAGCATGCTATAAACTAATACCTGGAAGGACCCGCACTGCAAAAGGTAAATGAGGGCCCCAAGTTTGTTGCAACTTGACCAAGTGCCTTCTGAATAATGGAAGAAAGATCAGATTTGGTACAATGCATGTCTACCTCTAAACAAAGGTAAATATAGATTTGGGGATAGCTTTCCTGGCTATGCAGCAGTGTAGGATGAAGACAGGTGCACGGGCTTTGGAGTCAGACAGAACTGGCTTTGAATTCTGACTCCCTTACCTTGCAAAGTAACTGTCTTAGATTGAGTTCCCCAGAACTAGAACTCGAGTCAAGGAGCTGAGGATTATATGGAGATGATCCTACAGAGAACCCATAGTAGAGTGGGAAAGTGAGATAAGAAAGGGAAGAAACCCACAGAAGGTAGGTTAAAGAGCAGGGTACCACTGTGGGTTCGATGTCAGGAGAACCTCTTGGAGACTGTGTAACTCATGCCTCAGAGCTGTCTTCCAGTGACATGCGAAAGTTGTGATACTTGTCTACCAATCCCCAGTGTTCATTGGTTGTAGGCTGCTCCCAGGTGTGCTACCGGCACCCAGGTGAAGCAAGCTTTCTTACAAAAAGTTTATAGTAGAAAGCTGTCAGTATGTAAGAGAGAGGCATGATGGCATTCACTCTAACTTTGCATAACTTAAAAACTCAGAAAACTTTACATAAAGTAGAAAAAGCAGAGAATCATCATGCACATTGCGATTGGAAAGTCTGAAACTTACTGCAGAGGGTTTCTTTAAGAGGGGACAGGCTTCAGGATCTGGTGTCCACAACCCATGCCTCTCAATAGACAACCTAAAGCCTGAGCATCTTGGGGCCTCCTCAAGCCCCTGCCTCAATCAAGGCCTTGGAATTCATTAGGAGATTTCATCTCAGCAGCCCCAACATACAAAGTCAGTGCATAGGTACCCAGTCTTAGCATCTCCCTTCCCAAAAACTACATGCACCTCTTTGGCTGAGAAAGAAACAGTAAGGCAGAGCTGGATCTGGGTCTATCAGATGATCCACCAGCCGTGTGACCTCAGGGGTCTCAATGTCCTCATTTCTAGTCCTACAATAATTGACCCAGACTTCACAGAGGCACAGTGAGGATTAACTTAAGGAGGAAATCCATGTGAATGAAGATCAGCCTGTCTTCCCTCCCTACACCTCCAACTTACCCCTCCAGGGACCAGAACCCACTGTCAGGTTCTTAGCAACCTTCAGCTTCTATGTAGATTTGTGACACTCACACAAGGAAATTCCAGCCCTGGCCCTGGACAAGAGACATCACCATGCCCAGAGTTGGTGTGTCCCTTCTTTCTGTGAAGTTAAGGTGTCTTAAAAGCCAGCCAACGTGGTAGGCAGGGACAGGCCATGTTGTGGGGAGGCCCTCAGGCACTCAGGCTGGGTTTTGTTGCCTCAATCAAATACCCTGTTTCCATCCTGCCAAGAATCATGCATCACACTTTTCCGTGGCTGTTAAAATTGACTCTGTTGCATTTGTGATTCTACAGCAGGAAACTATAACTAAATCAAGAAGAAAAACTCCAAAAGAGAATGGTCTCCCCTTCTCCTTTTCTCTTTCTTTACACACACACACACACACACACACACACGTGCACACTCACCACTCAGGGAGTATCGGAAATAAAGGCAATGACAAACATAAAAGGCAGAGAGAAAAAAATGGAGATACAATGAAATAGAAAGACATTAAAAAAAGAGACATACAGGCTCTCTGCAGCATGGAGGACTGGCAGGACAGGAAGTCGAGGAGGGGAGGTGTGGAGGTGTGAGATCCTCAGAGGGAAAGAGGGGAGGAGGCGGCCAGCCATGCGGGAAAGAGAGGCAGCCCTGAAGGGATTGTGTTCAAGCTGCAATTTTAAGATCCTAAATAACAGTAATGACACAGTGTGTGTGTGTGTGTGTGTGTGTGTGTGTGTGTGTGTGTGTGTGTCACCTCTGGGTGTGTGCTCATGAGCATTAATGGCTCAAAAACAGAGCACAGGCAGAAAGGCAGGAAACAGATGGCCTGGGAACAATTCACGGGGCTTCTGAGGGCGCTTATTATCCCAGGCAGAGCCTTGCCTGCTTCTCTGAAGGCACATAATCAATACTTGCTGAATGATGTTGAATGGTGCAACCCAGTCCTTTCCCAAGAGTGTGGATCACAGGTGGGACAGTAAATGCAGACATGGCCCTCCTACCCACTTTTCTTACTTTATTGCCACACCTGCAAGGCCGATCAATAATGAAAAAGTGCCATGTTGCTGGCCTGCAGCCCTGGGGCCAAGATCCACATGTCTCTCTTAGAAGTGGGACTTTCTTTCCTTTCTCTGAGTTAAAATTATCTCTGTTCAACTCTTCCCTCCCCTGCTAGACTGAAGGCACCCTGAGGGCATGCTCATTTATTATTTATCTTTGCTTCACCACAGTGCCCTGCACAGTACCAGGTGCTCAATACATGCTTGTTAAATAAATGAACCGCATGGTGGTATCTGTCACATGTCCCAGGGCATAAAAATGGCCTGAAGAGCAACATCTGACAGGGTGCCACACACATCCAACACATGCTGTGCTTGTTGTTCCTCCCATTCTCCCTCTCTTCTCTCCCTTCCTTCCTCCCTTCACCAGGATTGATCAAGCCCCTATTCCAGCGAAGAACTGTGCTAGATGATGCCTAGCTAAAAGAGACTGAGGCTGAAAGAAACGCGTGCCCTTGGGTGCTTTGCTGTTCTGTGTCCCTTAGGGACAGCATGCCTTCGGAGGACATGAAAGAGCATGGATGAGTCCAGTATATGTCTAGGGACAGGCGAAAGAGGTTACAGCTGCTACAGGTTGAATATCCCTTTTCCAAAATGCTTGGGACAGCAGCATTTCAGATTTCTTCAGATGTTGGAATATTTGCATTATACTTACCAATTGAGCATCTGTAATCTGACAATCTGAAATTCAAAATGCTCCATCGAGTATTTTCTTTGAGCATCATGTCAACACTCCAAAAACTTAAAATTTGGGAACATTTCAGATTTTTAGGTTAGGGATACTCAACCTGAAATATGTAAAAGACAAGGCTGGGTATGAAGCTTCAAGTTCCTGAGCAATCTTGGGGTAAAAGTTCCTAACTGGTCATTTTCAATTTTCCTGTAAAAAGAAAGACTAAAGGAAGAAAGGAAGGAAAGGAAAAAAAGAGAGAAGATGGAGGCAAGAAAGAAACTGATATTACCAAAGAGGGGTCAAGGGTAAGTTTGGAAGAACTCCCCAAGAGCAAGGACACTGATTACCCAGGACTTCCTACTCCCAGGCCTTTTGTGCTCTATCCCATTTACCCACTACAACAGCAGTGAGGGAAGAATTCTTATGAGGAGGCCCCTTTGCCAATATAGAAACCAGTCTAGGCGGTTCCAGGAAGGTCCTGGGGTATAGATCTGAAAGTCTGATTTGGGATTTCCTGACAAAGAGGGACGGGGTGCACACCACCAGGGGCACCAAGTGGTGACGATGCTTCAGTCCTGCAAATTGTCCCAGCCTGGTCAGCCTCCTTTCATCCCAGAGGAGAAAGAGTCTGCAGTGGCCTGTAAGATGCAATAGATGCTAAGAGTTTCCCTTTTGCAGCTTGAGAAAGAGAGCCACTCCCTCCTACCTTCCTCCCACCCAACCAGCTGTCAGGTCACATAGCCAATTCATCTAAGATGTCACTGCTGATAGCCAAGCGGGAAGCTGATGGAAGCCTACTGCCAGGCATTTAATCTTGCAAAGTAGTGTCAAGCAGGTACGTCTCAGAAGGCTGTGACTCAGCATGAGTTCTGCCCTGCAGGTTTCCATTCTTGGAAAGTCTAAGCTTATGGGGCCAGGTGGAGCACAGCAGAGACAAGCAGAAAACCAGCATCTGCCAACTGGTCTCCAAATGCTGTCCCCAGCAGCCTGGAGCTCACTGAGAGTGGCCCTCAGCTGAGTTATCTCCCCAAAACCAAACCACCTAGAGTCACTTCATTTTCTCTGTTCGGAATGCATTGTCCTGAATGTCCCATTGGCTCGGCTTGTCATCCAGGTCTCACAGCATCCAGCCCCACCTTACAGGACAGGATTATCCTCCCCACTCACAGCTATCCCTCTCAAGGCCAACTTGTCTATTCTGATTCCTAAAAGTACAGCCCTTGGTGTCTGAGAAACCTGACTCTGCTATTAACTACATAGGACCTTAAGCATGTCACTTACCCATCAGTTTCTCATCTTTGAAATGAGCTCATCATCAACATATCTCACATGGTGGTTGTAAGAATGAAATGAGATACGGCCTTGAATTACCTACTCAGTGCTGAGGTTGAACACCAGTAGATTTATGTGGTCAGCTAAATAATGCCCTCCAAAGATGCCCACGTCCTGATCCCTAGGACCTGCAAAGAGACGTTGCAGATGTGATTAAAGCAAGGATGTTGAGATGGGGAGATGATCCTGGATTGTCTGAGTGGGCCCAGTGTCATCACAAGCATCTTGGTAAGAATGACGCAGGAGGATCAGTTGGAGAAGGAGATGTGTTGATGGAGCAGAGGTCAGAGTGATGTGGAAAAAGTGCCCAGAGCCACAGCATACAGTCTTCCTCTAGAAACTCAAAAAGCCAAAAGAAGCCAATTTCTTCCAGAGACTCCAGAAGGAACACAACCATGCAGACACCTGAGTTTCAGACATCTGTCTTCTAGAGCTGTCAGCTAATAAATTGTGCTCTTTGAAGTCACCGAGTTTGTAGTGATGGCACCAGCAGGAAACTAACATAGTGCTCTAACACAGACATTTAGTTTCCCTCCTTCATATCAGTACCACTAGACTACAGGGCTCATGTCTCATAGTTCTCTGAAACTCTCACAGTTGTACCACAGTGCCCCACACAGAATATCCTACTAGAGTTCGCCTAAAAGGCAGGAGAGTAAGTTACATGCTCTCAGCTCACAGGTAGATGATCCAGGTTTGATCCCAGGTCTTCTGTGCACTCAATGTGATCTTGGGTAAATCGTACCAACTACTTGAGCCCCAGTTTCTTTTCCAATAAATGGGATAATGACACCTAATAGTATGATGAGTTCTCCAAAATGCATGGTATTCTTGTTTCATTTTCCTTTTAATTTCAGAGAGCACATTCATGTTCAGGTGTGTCTCCAAGTATGTTTTCACTTTTTACAGTAACTTGATGATCAGCCTGACTCAGCATGAATATAACAATCCTGCTTTTTCTCCCAGTTGGCTGGCGAGGACATTGAGTCTTCATTTGACACTTGGGACCCTATCTACTCATTTACAAAGCAAGGGGAAAAATAAAAAGCAAAGGGATGGTTGTAAATGGTTTCTAAGGGCTCCATTATTCACTTGTTTAATATTCGCTGAAGGCTTACAAAGCACTGAAGCTAGAGAATAAACCCAAAATGGCCCTACTCTCAAGGTGCTTACTGTCTAGTTGGGATAGATAGGGAAACTTCTCTACAGTTCCATGGGGTTCATGGTGTGACACACATGGAACACGCCAGGTACACAGTGCACACAAGCAGTGAATATTCTGCAGAGGAATAACATCAGGCTCTTGGGGATGGAAGGTGATGAGGGAAAGGCCTTCTAGCACTCACCTCATGCTTTCCCTGGCACCATAAAAAGATAAGACAGTTCTTCCTTCTCTGCAGATCTCTAGGAAAAGGATGCAAAGTGGTTCCATGAGTAGTTTCCTAATGACAAACTCTCAGAACATTCCTAGGGTGTGACCAACGTCTCTGGATGACAAAACTCCTTTTCTGTATGAAGTTGTGTATTCTGTTCAGAAAGTTAACTTTCTTATTTTGGGAGGTTGGATTAAAAAGCAAATGGAGCAGGAAGTGTTGAGTAGTCACAGATAGGGAAAGTAGGTGGGGTTTCAGGGAGCAAATGGCATCTGGAACTTTGCTCCTAGGACCACTCTGAGCACACCCAGGTATGCCCCAACAGAGGCATCATGGTCAGAACCACCCTCTGGTTGCCTCCCAGAAACAACCTACCTTTGGAAAAATGGCCTTAATTCCCTGCCTTCCTGTTCTAGGCCCTGGAGTACCTGAAGAGGACAGCAAAGGCTCCCCAGGGCAAGGCATCTTAGAGGACCCAGCCTTCTCCCATTCCGGTTGATGGAGAAGTCTCCCAGGGTAGAGGCAGAGAGAGACAGTTAGTAGGCTTGCCTTTGATCATTTTCAAATTTGCAGGCAGTGACAATTCTAGCTAGGGATGAACAGGCACATTAAAGAGGAAAACACTCTGGTTCCTTAACAAGAGGATAATGTACCTGTTTTCTATTTCTAGCGAACAGCACCACAAGATCAAGCATGTATCATGAATTAGGAGGCAAGAGGCCAGAGTTCTTGATCAACCCAAGGGTTAGCCCATTCCATAAACCCAGTTGTGCCCCTCCATGTGTGCCAGGCACTATGGTAGGCACAGGGGTAAGCAGATAGTAAGGTATAGTCCCTGCCTTTAATGTGCAGCATAATGCAGTCATCTCTTTCTCTGACATTCCTGACAAGAACAAGGGATATAAACACAAGGAAGACATGATCTCTGCCTTTCAAGAGCTTACAACCTGGTTTGTTCATTTAATAAACATTATTTGAGTACCTACTATGTGAGGTGCTAGACTAGGCTTTGCGAATCACAGCTAAATTAGATAGTTACTACCTTCAAGGAAGTCACAATCTCTTAATGCTACTTGAACTGCCCTTGCTGGGTTCCTAGATAGAGTTTTGCCGTCCTAGAATGCTAGAGTCATCGATACACCCTTCCACTCAGTGTGGGACTAGGGTGGCCATAGAACTCTTCTGGCCAATGAGATAAAACTAGAAGTTGTTGGATAGCTCTTCTGGGAAAGCTTGTGCAAAATGGACAGACTCCACGGACGTGCCATCTGTCTGGCTTTAGACATTCGTCCTGTTTAGGAAGAGGTGTGACTCTGACTTCAGCCAGTGGCATTCTGGGCTGAGGGGTCTGCAGGGTGAAAGGGGGATGGATGGAGGCAGCCTATTTCCCTCATCCTCTGCAGCTTACTGGGGCAGCCCAGGGGCCAGATGTGTCACTGCCTCGGTTTTGGGGCAGACTGCGGAGGGAATGATCTGTGGTTCTCTCGAGGCCCTCTGAGTGTGGTAATGTTTAAAAGCCTTAAATAAATTCCCATCTAATTTCAACTAGCTCCCATCTCCAGCTCGAGCTCTCAGCTGGAGCATGAAATGAGCAGGCGGGGTTTCTCCTGCAGCTGTGTCTCCTCCATGGGCCCCAGGGGACCCACTCAATGACCTGGCAGGTCTTTTCTATCTCTGATATCTACGGCTCCAGCTTCTCTCCCTCCCCACCCTCCCCTCCTGGCTGGCCTCCTGGGACTGAGCTCTCTGATCCTCCCCAACACCGTTAGGCTGCCTCCACAGCCCTCCCTACCCACCTGTAGGTGTGGACGGAGAGAAAGGCAGTCTTCCAAATTGTACCCTTCCCTAATGCAGCCTGTCTCTCAGAAGCAAGCTGAAGGTTGGCTTTTCATTCTTCCAGGTCTCAGCTCTTCTCATGCTCCCAGAGAGGTCTCTCCACCACTCAACTCCCTCCAGGCCTCCGCCTTCTCCTGTCCCCTGGAGGAAATGGCCCTCCCACCAGTCCTCCCTCCCTTTCTAGCCACAACCATGAAAGACTGTGGTGGCAGGTCGGGGGTCCCTCACACTCCACACATGTCCACCCACATTGGGGTCTTGGCACTGAGAGGCCCTGCCCCTTGCAGTGCTCCCTCCCGGACCCAGAGCCTCCCTGCCTGGCTTCACTCAGGTCTCTGCTCAAATATCACCACTTCAGACAGGCCTTACCTGGACTCATCACCTCCTCCTGCTACCATATCTTTTTATTGCAAGTATCACATCCTGCCACATTTTATTTTTTATTGAACACAGTAAATATACTATATAAAACATATGTAAGTATAATATGTTTGTTTCATTATTGTCCCTCCAGCTTAAATACAATTCCCTTGAGAGCATGAACACTACTCTATGCCCTCAGCACCTGGAGCAGTGTCTGGAGCATAGGAGATGGTTGTTTGTTGAATGAATGCATAGTAAATGAGAGGATGAATAAAAGCATGAGTTAATCCAGGGAAACCAGGCCAGGTGCTAACAAATAAGGGGTGGAATAGCCTGGAGTTGTTTGAGCAGATAGGCTTTGGAGGTCGGCGTAGGATGGTCTAGGCTTAGAGCTGAAACTCAGGAGCTAGTCACCTGGCCGGGCTTCCAAACCCAGCTCTGCCAATTTGCAGCTCTGTGACCTTGGGCAAGCCACTGAACCTCTCTGTGCCTCACAGGGCAGCCCAGGGGCCAGATGGGCCACTGCACAATGGGGATGAGAGCACTACTCTCAGGTTACTATGAGGATTCCACAAGGAGATATTTGCTTATAACTGCCTGCCCTATGGCAAGGGCTCCAAAGATGTTAAACACATGAGACAGACCTGTCTACAGGAGGACAGTGAAGCCCAAAGGAAAACAGCTTGGCCCCAGCTGCGTCACAGGGCGGTGAGGCTGCAGTGGGCTTTCAACTCTGCAGGGGGCCTCCTATCACAGACCGGCTGCTGCCATGCCAGGGAGGAGCCGGCCTTCCAGAGCTCCAGGGAAGATTCCTGCCTTGGGCTGACAGGTGAGCTGAGGACGCTGTAGAGAGAACAAAGCCTGGCTTCCCGAGAATCTGGGGTCTGGGAGAGAGGAAGAGGGAGGAAACGTTGGTCCAAGGGTCAGCCCGAGGCAGGGATAATAACTGAGAGGGGGCTGGAAACAGAGCTGGGCCAGAGGGCTCAGCTTCCCCATTCAAAGAGCCTGCCAAGTCTGCTGACTGTGGCATGGGCTCCATAGGTGAGAGAGAGGCTGCCAAGGGCAGAGTGAGGACTGGACCCTGCATCCCAGACACCTGCTCTCCCTGGCAGGAATGGGCAAGGGAAAGTGACCTGGCAGAACTGGTGCTGGAAACTTGGTGGATGGAGACTTTGGGCTTGGGGCATCTGAGGATAACTATGACCTTTGTGCATTGTGTAGGGGAAGGATGATGCCAGCAATATTGGGGTGAAAATGTTGGTGGAGGAACACAGTGCCCCCACCCCAGGGAAAGCAGGGAGTAGAAGAGGGTTGCCCTGGGTGCCCACCCCCTACGAGCTTCCACCACCACTGTCAGCACAAACACTCCCATTCCTGGGGCCTCGCCCTTACTTCCACTTCTCCCACCTATCCCCTCCCTCCCCACACCTACCCATTCTCTGCTTCACTCCCTGCCATTCCTGCTCTCTGCAGGGTAACAAGCTGCTACCCTGGTAAAGAAAACCACAGGAATACATCAAGGGCGCTAAGATAATGTACTTGCATTTGAAAAGGTAATGAATACTGCAACAACCCAAAGCAGATCACTGATGTTTTAACAATTCAGTTAACAAACATGCCTACTGCAGCACGAAGGGTTTTGCTCTCGGTACTGGGGATCAGTGGAGTGTATGACTATTTAAGAGCCATTTAGGCACTGGCGGGATGTATAGCGTACAACAGAACGCCGTTTGCACTTGGAATCAAAGTAGGCAGCAGGTGTCTACTCTCCCGGTGGCAACTTCAGAACAAGGTTGAACCTAGAGTCTGGGGCTCTGTGAGGCAGACAGAGGAGGCTGGCAAAGCTTTGGCTTCCTAAAAGACAGAATTCTTGGGCAGTGGCTCCATCCATTTGGGCAGAGCCCACAGGGATCTGGATGAATCACAGGTCAATAACCAGGCTCTCAGAATGAGAGGAGAGCAGTCTCTGAGACAGCAGGCTGTACGGGCGGGATACATTTGCTCAAGAGATCAATATGTAATCCAAACCAGATTGTCCCCTCCTTCTTCCCTCCCTTTTCCCTTCAGAGAATTTGAAGCAGAGGAAAGCAAAAAAAAAGCCTTCCATGTGAATGAGACAGAAGGTCAGGATTGTACTGACCTCTCCCTGAAGACGCTTCCCCTGCCCTCTCCCAGGAAAGGAAGGCCAAAAGCAAGGGGCTGGGAGGCAGGTGAGGCTGAAGAGATGCACTTAGGAGTGCGTGGGGCAGTGAGAGGAGCCCCGTCCCTGGCCCTCAGCACCTGCATGGAGATGAGTTAGGACAGAAAGCATCACTGTGGGCGGAAGGGCCCACAGGGGTGTTTTTCTGTGTCAAGTACTGTTGGGCAACTCGTCCATTTGGAGGGTGTTTATAAGGAAGTGCAGCTGTTTATAAACCGATCCCAGGATAATCTGGGGTTAAAACAGAGGAAGAGAAATCTGAAACTGATTCAATTATTTGCCAAGGTAGCAGGAGGCTTTCTGGACGGTTGAGAAAGGCAGGAAGACTAGACGAGGAGGGCAGCAGCTTGGTTCCCCTATTGGGAAGCACAAAGGTTTCTGACATCAGGGAGACTTCACTCTGTGGGACCAACTGACTCCATATGGGATCCTTTCAATCCCACCAAGAGGGTGGATACAGAGAGAAAAGCTTCAAGAAGACGGAGGCACGAGCAACCAACTTGAGGGAGGCAGGGAAGGTTTCCAACAAAAGGTAACCATGGATCTGAGTCTTCAGGAATAGAAGGATCGGAGTGCAAATGGCTTATTTGGGAACTGATCCTCCAAAAATAGTAGGGAATGGAGTCATGAGAGAGGGAGGGAAGACACTCAATGAAAGGTATGTTATCAACAAATGTAAATGAGCTCAATCCTACTAGGGAACCACGGGAGTTAGAGCAATAGGCCAAGGAGGGCCTTAGAATTCTCCCCTGAAGTGCAGTTATTTGGGATACTTATTCGCCACTTGCTAACAAGGGGAGTGGACATTTAGGGAAGGTGGATTAGCACATACAAAGACCAAAAAGAGATCTGGATGGGGGAAAAGGCAGGAAATGAGGGAAGAGAGGCATCCTGGGGAATGATGCCCAGAGATTTTGGTTGGGAAGGACTAAATAGTAAGGATTTGATGACAGGCCCCAAACTACAGAACATCTCCAAGTCCAGCTTTTTTCCTAATCTATTCAAATCTAGGTATTATAGCCAGACTCTGGAGCCCTGGATTCCTAATTTTTTAGGCCCTGAAGTTTCCTGAGAAATGCAAACTTATAACCAAGGAAAGAAAGTGATTTGCCCAAACCCACACAGCTGGTTAATGGCCATGCCAGGATTAAAACCCATGACTGATTCCCTAAAATATTAGTGGACTGGCCTGCAACTGTCCTTGGAGAAATCCGTCTGAGGACACAACCGTCCTGTAGAGGGCATGATCCTTAAAGGCAACCCCACATACTTCAGCAAAGGGAGTCAGAATTCTCAAGGTCTATAAAATGCCTGTCCCTACAGAAATAAAGGCAGAGCCCCGTTCCTAGGAATGACTCCAGGGGCCCCTCACAGGGGTGGGGTTACCCGATCGATAGGCATTAGACATTTGTGCCTGGGTTGGAGACATAATAACTTATAGCAGAGGTGCAAAGTGATACTCCCATGCTTGGCTAATTCTGGAGGGGACCAGCCTCCTCACTGAGTGTTGGCAGGTGTTTGGAGTCACCTCCCACCCCACGTAGTCCTGACTTCCTAAGGTGACCGAAAGAGCATTCACTCATTCATTCACTAACGAAACTTTGCTGAATGCCTTGTCTGTGCCTAGCAGAACGTGATGGGAGTGGACCATGGTGTCTTGGATGGCCAAGCAGGGCCTCTCTGATTAAGGTAGTACCTACCCAGAGACCGAGGCAGTGAGGAGAAGCCGTGAGGATGTCTGTAAAAAGAGTCGTCTACAGAGAGGGAATAACAGGGCTAAGGATGGGAGGACGTGTACTTGGTGTGTCTGAGGAATGGCAAGCAGGAAGTGGCAATGGCTTAAGTGAAGAGAAGGTGGCAGGAGGGAGACTGGGAGGGAGCAAAGGGGGAGTTGGGACAGGAGAGGGCCCTGGGTGGCTGCCTACACCAAGGCCCTCTGGAAAGCCTCCCTTCCTGGAGGAGTGAATCACAGGTCACCACTTCAGTGTCTGGTGCCAAGGCCCTCATGCCGTAATGGGGACTCTGGATAGACTGATCCCAGAGCAGGAGAATCAGGATGGTGCCGGCTGAAACCCCGCCCAGTGCCCCTTCCTGCCCTGCCCACCCCACTGCCCCCGGGCCCTGCTGGGCTATGGACCCTTCTGTACTTGGAACATGGAAGGAGACAAACGCTAAGGGATGCAATGCAATTGGCTTCCACCATTTCCAAAGGCCTGCAGTGTCCATGAGGTCTGAAGGAAAGGAAGCAGCATTGCTGGAAGCTTGGAGGCCACACAGGTAGTAGCAGAAAGGAAAACGTAGCTGCCATTCTAGCTTGGTTTATGTCCCTCCAGTGTTTTTTCCAGGCATACTAAACCCATCAGGGAACAGATGGTTCATGGGGTGAGGAAGGTGAGGAGAGCTTGAAGAAGGAATTTACAAAGGTGTGGGGCAGGGTTTAAGGAAACCAGCAAGGTAGGTTGCGGTTGGCCTCAGTGGGTGCAGTTAGCACTCCCATGCCCGCCCCCGACAGGAAGGGATGAGGGGAAGGAGGGAGCAGTTACCAGGACCTGGAAGGCCTCAAGGTCTTGTGGGAGGGCTGCCTGGCTGCCAAGAAGAGCCACCTCATGGAATACTCTGCGGCCATAAAAAACGATGAGTTCGTGTCCTCTTGTAGGGGCATGGATGAATCTAGAAACCATCATTCTCAGCAAACTGACACAAGAACAGAAAACCAAATACCACATGTTCTCGCTCATAGGCAGGTGTTGAACAACGAGAACACATGGACACAGGGAGGGGAGCATCACACACTGGGGTCTGTGAAGGGGGGCACTAAGGGAGAGACAGCAGGGGATGGGGAGGTTAGGGAGGGATAACATGGGGAGAAATGCCAGATACAGGTGACGGGGGTGGATGGAGACAGCAAACCACCTTGCCATGTAAGTACCTATGCAACAATCCTGCATGATCTGCACATGTACCCCAGAACCTAAAGTACAAGTAAAAACAAGAAGAGCCACCTCAATGGGAGATATAGCAGCTTAGCAGGGAGGGCACGAGTGCCCCTCACTCTCTCTCTCGCCAGCTGGGCCATCAGGAAGCCAGAGGGCAGGGAGTAGTTTCATGCAGTCCACACAGGCAGGCCTCCCTGGGCAGAGAATGGGTAGAGAGGGAGGAGTGTGGATGTGAAAGGGTGAAGGGAAGAGATCCAGCACCCATAACACAGCGAGCGAGAGATGGAGGGAGTGGGAGGGTGAGAGCTCTCTCTATAGACATATATATCGTGGAACATTGCAAATGCTGTTTCATAGCCTGATTTCCTTTGAAACAAATGCTTACTTACCAATGAAGAGGGAATTCCCACCTCTGAGGAGGCCCCCATCAGCCAGCCCACCCTGCATACAGGGCCACTCCTTCGGGGAGCTTCGTTGGCTCATTACACTAACAAGTCTCAGCCTTCTCATTTAGCCAGGCATCCTGGCGCCTCTCTTTCTTCTGCTTCCTAATGAGAAACTAGTGTGGCCCTGCCAAGGGAATTCAGAGACAGGCAGTGGTCGTGCAGGGGTTGCCATGGAAAGCAAACTGTCCCTGGAACAGGCATCATTCTGGGGAACAAGGGGCATATCAGCCCAGCGCTCTCAAATCCAAGCCTGTACACAAGTTCCCTTAAAGTTAACTTCAAGGCTGATTTAGGCGGTCTGGCGGTGGGGTTGGCGGGGAGGAGGGGTCTGGGCATCTCTAGGAAGCTCCTAGATGAGGCCCATCGGGCAGCCTCTGCCTGCACTTTGAGTAGCGAGTTTCTAGAGAAGCTTTGAGATCTATGTGCTCAAGCCCGAGGGGAGAGGAAGTTGGGGTCATTGCAGGCAACTGCCTAAAGGAGATAGAACTTCTCTTTCTCCCCAAACCTAACCTGTCAATGGGCCTGGAATTCTACCATTAGAGTCACCTCTTTCGAGTTTATGTGGTAATTAAATTCAGCTGCCCTTTTTGGAGGGTAGCTCGTACTCAGCCATGAATGCCTTGACTCTACCCTGTTCATCTATTGAGATTAATCCCTCCACAAAGGCAAGACACTGAAGAAAAGGAATGCCGAGCTGGGATGTTCTGATGAGATGGGTGGGACACACCAAAGGCAGACCTGGCTGTATTTCCCATTGACCAAGTCTAGGACAGCCACAGAAGAGGTGGTGAGGGGCTGACACTCAGATTCACCCACCCATTATGTTCCCTAGAGACAGGTCCACAGGCATCTCTGGAGGCCCTAGTCCCACAAGCCCCATCTTCTTAATATTAGGGGGTCTTTCTTTTGAATGACTCTGAGCCGAGTGTTTTCCTTCTCTAGAGCCTGGCCTTTTTTTTACCTTCAAGAATGATGGAAGAAGACCCACTAGTTTTCACCTTTGCCCACCAGAATATGAGAGCTCAGTATGCACGCCTGACTTGGTCTCCTCTGGACTTCCAGCATCTAGAGCGGAGCCTCACACCAAGTAGGCACCCAGGAATGTCCAATGAATGAGGAAAGACTTCTCTGCCGAGGGCTTTCTTCATCAGCTTGCTGCTGGTCTTGGAGGGGAAAGTAGACCATGAAGGGTGATTGACTGGATTCATTGAACCCTAGCACTTGAGAATTAGAGGAGAAGGAACTTCTGCCTCTAAAATCTAGACAATTGATCGGGGAACTCAAACAATTTATTTTAAGAATCAGGAAATTGAAACTGAGAGGGAAGAGATTTCTCCAGGATCACACAGCACATTTCTAGGGTCAGGCCATAGAACTCTGACTCCCAGTTCGGGACTTTGTCTGCTTCACCATTCAGGTATTCATTCATTCATTCAACAGCTACCTATTGAGCAACTGCTTTTTCCAGGAACTAGTCTAGTTGCTAAGAATCTAGAATAAACAAGAAGGCAGAGTCTCTGCCCTTATGGAGCTTACATTCCAGGGGAGGAGACACATAAGCACATAAATCAGCAAAAAAAAAAAAAAAAAAAATCAGAAAAGGACAGCAGCTATAAAAGGAAAAACAAGCCAATGAGCTAAGATGTGTGTGCAGTGGGTGGACACCCAAAATAAAGGTGGTTTCCTGAAGCTTGAAACTGAGAATTGTGCACAGAGGGACGAACAGACACAGCCCCTGCCTTGTGTGCCCAATTCCTTACTCCCCACATTCTGCTCTGTGTCCTTTCGAAGTTCTCCTTCCTGCCCCTTCCTCACCCTGCTCTGAAATCATCAGTCAGGCCACCGTTGTCTTAGTCCTGCTCCGACCACCTCTGACTGTCTCCCAACCTCCAGCCTCACAGCCAGAGGGCAAGCTCAGATACCAAGATGCCTCCATGTCATACCTCCTTCAGTGCCAGAATTGGAAAAGATTAATATTCTGCTTTAAGTCCAAATACCCTAGATTACAAGGGAGGAGCCTGAGGCCCAGAGAGGGCAAGTAACTTGCCCAAGGTCACACAGTAAGTAGCTGGCGAATTCCCACTTTCTCACTTCCCCCTGCATTTTCTCCTTTACTCCCAGCCAGCCCTCTGGCAATCCTCAGGGGTCTCCAGGGATGTTAAGCAGACCCTCATCTTGGGCTGCTTCCCCTGGCCCACAGAGAAATCTGATGTGCAGTGTGCGGCCTCTCTGCCATCTTGTGGCTGCTCCTAAGAATGTCGCCTGCCTGGCCAGCTTGGAAAAAGTACCAGAGAATTCTCACTGGGATCTGAACTCTCCTCCCTGTACCCATAACTTCTGGCAAAAGAGCTTTGCCCACACAAATGCTCATCTCCAAGAAAGAATCTAGGGTGAAGGGTCAGGCCTGCCCCTCCCCAGCTCTGGACAGACCGCAGCAGAATCACTTCTCCCTTCTGCCTCAGTCTGTCCTCTATAAAAGGTGAGGGATAATTTCCTCCCACCACGGCAGGAGCAGTTGTAAGGTGGGACCAGATCACAGACGTGAACATGCTCTGAGAGGGGAGAAGCGCTGCGCCACTGTTGTCATCTCGCTCTTTCTTGGAGCAGGTGCCCTAACACACCCTGAAGAGCCCAGATCAGGTGCGTGTGAGATGCAGACACTGATCTCTCCACTGCACTCACAGAAGGCTCACCTGCAGGACGCGAGACCTCTGCTGCCTGCAGTGGGATTAACCCTTTCCGTGGCCGCCTGTCAGGATTCCCGTCTGCAGTCAGGGGAAGGGTAGGTATCTGGGTAGTTTTGCATCCCCCAGTGCTGGGTTCATGAGGGAGCAGGTGTCTCCAGGTGTGCAGGTGCTGTCGGGGCTCTGCCCAGATCTTCTGACTTGACCCCATCTGTGTGTCCTCTCCCGAGGACTTTTTCTGTCTGCCTGAGCCCACTTTGCCACCTGCTGGCAGGTCAGAGGTGCCTGGGGATACATGCCCTGCTCCCTCCCCCAGCTGTGACATGCCGGCTCCCAGAGCTCCCCGAGGGACTAAGCCCCTCACCCACAGGGATGGCTGACTTGATGATGCTCCCTTACCAGGCTCCCAGGCCTTGTCTCACTTCTCCTCTCTCCTCATGGAGTTTCCCTCACCTCCCAATGAACTATGTGCACTCACACCCTCCCCTTAGAGGGGACACCCGTCCCCCCAGCCCTCATGTCCCCACCACGCGCCTGGCTCTGGCTGCCCTTGCTCCTGGCCAGCCCCTCCCTACCACCATCAGGAGCAACCAGGGGAAGAGAAGTTTCTCCAAAGGGCTGGAGTCTGTGCCTTCCCACGGCTCTCTTTTCACTCCAGCTGCTGCTCTCATCTCCGGTCACTTCATTTAGATCAATGGATTATCCAATTTTTATTGAACATTTCTTAGGTTTCAACCCCTATGTTAGATGCTAAGAACACAGTTGTAAGATTTACTCAAGGACAAATTTACTGTCCTTGAAAGGCAAATACGAAACAAGCATGCACACAAATGAAAGTTAGCAGTCCGAGTCATGACAGAGGCCATGAAGGGAAGCAGGTTACTGCAGGAGAGGAGTGGCAAGGGGCAGCTATTGGGGGAGAGGCCAGGCTCGGCTGCCCCAAGGAAGAGCTACTCAGGCTGAGAACTGCAGAGAGAGAAGGAGCCAGGCAAGCAAATACTGGGTGGAAATGCTCCAGGCAGGACCAGACTGCACAGAGGGCCTGGGGTGGGAAACACGGAGAAGGCAGAGTGGTGAACCGTTGCAGGGAAGAGGAGAGCCTCTCGGGGAGCTGCTGGCACAGTGGGGAGGACACAGCCACATGGGGCTGCAGAACCCTTCTGAGGGCATCTGCATTGCACTTTCAGTTCAGTGAGAAGCCCAGGACAGCGTCAAAATATGATTGTTTAGGCCGGGTGCAGGGGCTCACGCCTGTAATCCCAGCACTTTGGGAGACCAAGGCAGGAGGATCACTTGAGCTCAGGGGTTCAAGACCAGCCTTGGCAACATAGGGAGACCGCTTCTCGACGAAAATTTTTTTAATTAGCCATGTGTAGCAGTATGCATCTGTAGCCCTAGCTACTCCGAAGGCTGAGACAGGACGATCCCTTGAGCCTGGGAAGTTGAGGCTGCAATGAGCCTGGATGATACAGCAAGACCCTGTTACAAATAATAATAACAAAAAATATATATGGTTGTTTGAAAAAGATCTGTCCAGCTGCCAGGTGAAGCCTGGAGTGGAGGAAGACAAGGAGGCCTGTTCAGAGACCATTGCAATTGTGCCGAGGAGAGAAAGCAATGACTGAGACTAGAATTATGGAAATGCATGAGGATGAAGATAATCTTACTCATACATCAACAGACCCAGAGACACCAGCAAAATAAGCATTAAGAGTTGGGAATTAAAGTATTTGTATAAGCAAAATGTAAGGGTAACTGTGATGTTAATACTGAGTGTCAACTTCTTGATTAGATTGAAGGATGCCAAGTGTTGTTCCTGGGAGTGTCTGTGAGGCTGTTGCCAGAGGAGACTGCTAACATTTGAGTCAGTGGACTGGGAGAGGCAGACCTGCTCTTGGTCTGGGTGGGCACCATCTAATCAGCTGCCAGCGTAAAAGCAGGAATACAAAGAGCCGACTCGCTGAGTCTTCTGGCCTCCGTCTTTCTCCCGTGCCGGATGCTTCCTGCTCGCCAACATCGGACTCCAGGCTCATCAGCTTTTGGACCTATACCAGTGGTTTGCCTGGAGCTCTC
>CAUYQU010032159.1:0-23878 GCA_963574635.1 Cheracebus regulus
TTTTTTTTGAGATGGAGTCTTGCTCTATTGCCAGGCTGGAGTGCAGTGGCGTGATCCTGGCTCACTGCAACTTCCATTTTCTGCTTTCAAGTAATTCTCCTGCCTCAGCCTCCCAAGTAGCTGGGACTATAGGCATGCACCACCACGCCCGGCTAATTTTTTTTTTTTTTTTTTGTATTTTTAGTAGAGACGGGGTTTCACCATGTTGGCCAGGATGGTCTCGATCTCTTGACCTCGTGATCCACCCGCCTCGGCCTCCCAAAGTGCTGGATTACAAGCATGAGCCAACGTGCCCAGTCATCTGCTAGACATTTTTATGTCTTCATTGGAGAAATGTCTGTTCAGATCCTTTGCCCATTTTTAATTATTTTTTCTGCAACTAAGTTATAAGAGCTATTTATAAATTTTAAATATTAACCCCTTAAATATAGTTTGCAAATATTTTTTCACAGTATAAAGGTCACCTTTTCATTTTATTGATTGCTTCCTTTCCTGTGCTTTTCTTTTTCTTATCATTTATCCATTGAAGAACCTGGGCTTTTGACCTGTAGGGTTTCCCACAGGCTGGCTTCTGCTGTTGCACCCTCGTATCAGGCTATCAAAGGCACAAATTGTCTGCTTGTTTCTCTTCCCAAATTAGCAGCTGTTGGTGCTTAATAGCTATACCTATTAATTCATTGGGGCTAGCAAAATGGGGATATTTTAATTCTATCATTTGTTTTTCTGTTACTAATCAGAATACATTCATAAGAGACATTCCCTTTATCTACTTTATCTTCACTTTGGGTGCTGGCAGACTGCTTTCAGGGGTTTGCCACATGTCTTCCACTTTCCAGAAGCATGTAAGCCTGGTAGTACAGAGCTATATGTAGCCTCTGGTTTTACCTACTTAGCAAAGAGCTCCAAGAACACCTTATTTCTGCTTCTGCATAATCACAACTCTTAGGTAGAGATTTTAAAACTGAGGAAGGGCACACTGGCGATTTTGCATGATTTAGCATCAGAACTATGCTACATCCTATTCAAGTTACTGTGTGACTGTTCTTTTTCCTTTCCATCCTCATGCCTGCCTTCCAGCCCTGCTGAACTACTTACACAAAGTTTTGAGCCTTTCCACCATGATGCCTTTGTACATGCTGCTTCCTCCTGCCCCACTTCAGCCTCAGCTTAGTCACCACTTCTTCCTGGAAGCCTCCCCAGACAACTGATCTGAAAGAGATGTGTCTTTTGTGTGTTCCCATAGCATCGTGGTTTTGCCTTATCGTAGCACTTATCTCACTAACTGCAATTGTCTGCTTATCCATCTGCTCACTCCCTTGTTACCCACGAGACTGTGAGTGGCAGGGCCTGTGGCTTGCTCACTTTATCTTCTCCAGTGTCTGCACAGTGTCCAGCATATTAGTAGGCTATCAACAGGTAATTATTGAATGAATGGATGAAGCCCAGACTTTTTCATGTCACTCTCCCCATGGCATTCCCACCACTCTTGGTTCATTCTGCTACTAGACTGCTCACTACCCTGAGTTGAAATCTACCCATATCATACTTCTACCCCCTCCCTCTCCCAGCTAGAGAGTGAGGTCTTTTAGGGACCAGCTCTAATCCCCTTTTCTATCTTCATCGTCTAGCATGATGCATAGTGCAGAGTAGGCACTCAGTAAATAGACTCTTGGTCTTACTTGTCTTCCAATATTGTTATTAAAAGATAAGAAATCTATTGTCTTCATGATACTAAGAGCGGTTACTGTGAAACTTGTTTCTGTGCTCAGTTTGACTTCCTCTTTTACAATCATTTTAGGGAAGTGCAACGAAGTTCCTCTTTACATTTCCCCATGCTCCCTCCCCATGAAAGCTTTCCTCAGCAGGCACACATGGCATCCTCTCATCCCCTGAGCCCCTTCCCTGGGCTCACCCCATCTCAGAGAACACTAGGTCTATGCCTTATGTTCCTGTTTGCCTCAGTTCTTGCCAGAAGTCCAAGTTTCACATTTCCCATGCTCCAAACCCCACAGCAAGACTCGAGAGCGCCTTCTCTTATGTTTAGTGGCTCCACTCCCATCCAATGCCATGTTTTTGCAACAGGAATTTGAATCAATTTTTCTCTCCCTCTTGAGTCACCCCCACAAGCATACAAACATGCTGTTATTTCTCCTGTCTTAAAAATACGGACTTAATCACACCACCTTGTTTGTCTCCTGAGTTTTGTCTCCTTGTTGGACTCATGGCCAGACCTCTTCTCAAAGCTTTCTACTGTCTCTAAAAGCAGGAGCAAGCCAGGGTTCACCTGCCCCAACCTGACATAGACTGATTGCTCTCCTGCTTGCTGCCCTTTGCCACAGTCCTGGAAGGGCTTTTTATTCTGAGGCATAATTGGAGGTCAGTGCTTCTTTGGATTCTCTGCCATCTCAGATTCATGTTCTCTGAGCAGGGAGGGAGCTGAGAATACTCCAAATAGCGTCTTTTCCTTTTTTCCTGGCCTCTTGGTCAAAGCTGGTGGGCTTAAAAAGTGTCAGGCATAGATGAAGCTAGAGATACAAAAGAGGTCCTGTCCCAGGGGTCGCTGTCCCTCCTGGCAGAACCCCGCACTTCCTGCTGTCACACAGGCTACCGCAAGGGAGAGAAAACCACAGAACTACGGATCTCTCCCATGCAACATTTACTGTCTCCAATGGAAGAGAGTCCTGCGGTCAGCCTGTTATCCTTCTCTGTGCTCAATTTGCAACTGGAGCTAATGCCACAGTTCCCTACCTCAGAAAGTAAGGATGCACTATCCTTGCAGGCTGTCCTGCCTGGCCCTTTGATGAACAAAGGGCACCTAAATGTAAGAAGACAAGGAACTCAAACATTTCCTTCTCTCTGGCTCCAGGAGACAGCAAGAAAGTTTACAGATCCAGGGACTCCTTAGGGCTTTGGTCAATTGCAAATACCTATTTCCCCAGGCCAGAAATCTGCACCCCTTCCTTGTACTGAACCAAGGTGGTACTGTCTACATCAAACATTCTAGATTAATGGTGAATGGGGAGCCAAGGAGCCCTAGGTCATCCTCAGTAGTTCTGAGTGGCACAAAAAGCAACCTGTCAGATCTTGGCACTGGTTTCTGTGGAGTATCATTCTCTTTTCTTTTCTGAGCATGATCTGAGATTTACCTGCTCATTTGACCTCCAGGTTTGGCTCTTTCCAAGATTCCTATTCCATTAAGGAAAGTTCCTTTTAGTTTTTACAGTGTTTCAAAACAGGAGTTTTAGGCCAGAAAATCTTGACATGCCCCACCCCCCACCCCATCTCTAGCCTTTGTAACAAGCAAAACTCATATATTTTTAGATGCTCCCGAGACGAATTATACCATCCCTGGTTGAGAAACACTTAGGGGGTAAATGCTTAAGAGTCTCCCATGTTAAAAAAAAATCCCTTGACCCCAGAGCTTTCCCCCTTTACAGTCAGATGTTTCTGAAGAGATGGCTACACTTCCTCTTTCTACTTTTTTTTTTTTTTTTTTTTTAGAAAGAGTCTTGCTCTGTTGCCAGGCGCCAGGCTGGAGTGCAATGGCACAATCTTGGCTCACTGCAACCTCCGCCTCCTGGGTTCAAGCAATTCTCCTGCCTCAGCCTCCCGAGTAGCTGGGATTACAGGCATGCGCCATGACACCCAGCTAATTTTTGTATTTTTTTTAGTAGAGACGGGGTTTCACCATGTTGGCCAGGATGGTCTCAATCTCTTGACCTCATGATCCACCCACCTCGGCCTCCCAAAGTGCTGGGATTACAGGCTTGAGCCACTGCACCCGGCCCTCTACCTTTTTCTTAAACTTCACATTCATTACCAATCCTTCCACCCCAACCTGAGTTCAAATGCATTCCTACAGCTGTTTAGCTATGTGACCTTGGGCACATTACTTAATCTCTCTGAATGTCAATTTTATCAGACATAAGATGGAGACAGTAATAGTTACCCCTCTCATAGTATAGTTTTAGAGATTAAATGGATTACACTAAGGCACTTAGACCTGGTTCTCTTACATAGGAAGTGTAACTAGCCAAGCTAGTTAATTCTCTGAGAATTCTATTAGTGTTTTAATCATTATTGAGGGTTTTATGGAAGACACCTTCAGATGCTGACAGTCCTCTCTCCTCCTCTCCAATGTGTATGATTTTTCTTCTTGGCCAGTTGTGTAGAACTTAAATAGCAATGTTAGAAGCTACTACGGCAGTGGTGAGCACTCATGATTTACATCTGATTTTAATGTATAATGTTGGCTCTTAAACTGAGATACATAATAGTAAGAAAGCTTCCTTCTAGTTCTTTATCACTAAGATTCTCTTAAAGCCTGAGCATATATTAAATTTCTACATTCCTTCGCTGCATCAATTGCAATGATTGTATAATTCTAGTTCTTCATACTGTGGGTATGAATCCCATTACTAGACTCCCCAATCCTGACCCATCCTTAAAATCATCCAATAAAGCAGACTTGAAAATGGGGACTAGTACTGTAATACAAAGCGTTTCTTCATTAGAACGGCTGATTTGCTTCCTTCCTGCTGTCCTTGTCATGACATGGGTTCTTGGCAGAGCCTGAGAAGCAAGAGCAATTGGTCCAGTAACTCCTTATTGAATTGCCTTTCTGCAGGCCTGGCGCAAGCGCTGGTTTGTCCTCCGGCGAGGCCGCATGAGCGGCAACCCTGATGTCTTGGAGTACTACAGGAACAAGCACTCCAGCAAGCCCATCCGGGTGATAGACCTCAGCGAGTGTGCAGTGTGGAAGCATGTGGGCCCCAGCTTTGTTCGGAAGGAATTTCAGAATAATTTCGTGTTCATTGTCAAGACTACTTACCGTACATTCTACCTGGTGGCCAAAACTGAGCAAGAAATGCAGGTGTGGGTGCACAGCATAAGTCAGGTCTGCAACCTTGGCCACCTGGAGGATGGTGCAGGTAAGAGCGGAGTTGGGGCTCCCGTGTGCTAAGGGGTATCCCAGGATGGTAGTTGGAGGACTACTGCAGAAAAACAGTTCAAGATGCCAAGCCTGCCTCCTTGAGGGTGTTTTGGAAGGCTAATTTATATCAGAACTGTTCCAACCAAACACAGTACTGGAAATTGCCCTCTTTTATCTGGTCCAAGTATGGGAAGGCAGAGTCCATACACACACTGAGTATTGCAGGTTGCTTTAATGGCATTAAAACCCCTCATGTCTTTGCTCTCATTCAGCCACAGTGAAAGTCAAATGCTGACGCTCATAACCTTCTAGAAATTTCAAATATTGCCGTATTTCAAAAACTTGTGGAACTCCAGCATTTCTGGTGCCTATTGGGTTGTTCATCACTAAATAGCAGAAAGAGAGAACTTGGCTACTTATGGTAGGCAAGAAAGATTTCCTGATGCCTCCAAATGTCTCAAGTTCTCTGCAGAATAAATTAGTTGTAAGTTTGCTCTGGGCCATTTCTGGGCAGTGGGAGCAATTGGCCCATGAAGAGTACCCACGACTCTCTCTCTCTCTGCCCCGCTCTACCACCACACAACGATTCCTATGTAAGTTTCCAAGTGTATTGTAACCTAGGGTTACAATTCACTTCCCTTCATGGATTTTGTTGTTGAGCCCCTGACATTATTGAAACATGCTCTATTCCTCATTTGAGATTTTGAATCTGGTTTCTTTTAGCCTGTTAGTCTAGTAGACAAAGCTTTGTCTCTAAATCCTGTGGTCTATATTTGCTTCAACATTTTAAGGGTTACTGTACGGTTTTCACCATCTGCCACTGAAATATCCACATTCTAATGCTAGGTGGCAATGGAGAGTCAGACTTGTAGCTCCCTCCAGGACAGGCACAGGAGAGTGTGTTTCCTGAGAACACATTCCTTTTCTTTCCGTGAACCATGGAAGCACATTAAGTGAGGCTATCCACTAATATTGCTGAGCACTGAGAGCACTCACATAAAAGGAAATGAAGTCATGACAAGTTCTTTATCCTTGGTACAACGGACAAAGCTTACTCGGAAAGTCGCAGTAAGTCGGTTCTGGCTAGAGTCTGACATTATGCAGAGCCTCCCTGATCTGGAGAAGTTGGCTCTTTACCAACCTATTCCCTACCTTCATCCCTAACTAGATATATCATCATATAGTATGTTATATGTCTCCTCTGTTTCTTTCCTTATCCAGGAGTTATCCTAAAACCTATGCACATAATATGTTTCCCACTAACCTAAGAGCAACAGGACCGAAACTGAAGAGCCCAGCCCTGGCATGAAGTTGCAGGAAGCCACAGAACCCTCCTATGACCCTTTCCATTCTCTGTAGCTAGAACCATGTAAGGGCAGAGTTGTCTTCATTTGAGAATTCCACCCAAAGGGCTTTCTCGTGGCTTTTCACAGAGTGTTTAGTTCTGTCTCCTGCAGCTATGTAGTAGTCAACACACTGTGTGTGTACCCTGGCCAGGAGCTCTGCTGAAATGCTTTTCTATATTAATTCATCTCATCCCCACAGCAGTTCTATGGCCTATGTGTGGATATTATCTGCACTTTATAGAAAAGGAAACTTGGAGAAGGCAGGCCATGTAGTAATGGCTATGTGGTAGAGCCTGGATTTGAATACAGGCAATTCTGGGTCACCCTGACTTAGGAATACGTGGACTATTAACTTGGTTCAAAGGGGAAATAAAAGCAGGCTTTTCATTGGTTATTTCTGATCTGGAGTTCTCATTGGTTCCTGATTCAAATTCATTTTAAGGGCCATGTTCTCAGGTGATGGAGAGAATGTTATGCTCCTTGAGAAATATGGGCTTTTCCAGCCACCACAGCACTGTGTTTCTTTCCTTCCCATTCTTATGATAGTGATTACTCTTCTCTGCTACAATCTAAAGTTCAATAAGGGCAGGGTCTTTGTCTTGGCTGTATTGTCAGGGTTAGTGGCATTCTAGGCACATGGTAGATATAATAGATATTCTATATAGAGATAGACCTATATAAACATATATATATATATATATACACATACATATATGCACAAGTACATATGTAACTATATGCATGTACTTGTTATGCATAAATACATGTGCATGTATATATGTATATATGTATGTTTGTTGAGTGAATAAACAATGTTGCAGAGCTGCTGCTGAGGGCCATAAAGAAGCTGTGTGTAGACTAACTACAGATTTTTAGGCCAAGAGTGCTGCCTTTTTTACTCTTAATTGATTCAACACTTTGCTCTTGAAATGCTGGCCTTGTTTCCCAGACATTGTTTATAGCTGGGGAAATGGTCTCCTCCATCGGTACAAACACCAGCTGTGATTTGCATCTTCTGTTTGGCTTCTTTGATGCTGTTTGAGAAATTTTGAGTGCATGTTATAGCCATTCTTAAACATTAACCTGGGAACTGATTTCTCCAGCAGATTCCATGGAGAGCCTCTCTTACACGCCCTCCTCCCTGCAGCCATCCTCTGCCAGCTCCCTTCATACTGCCCATGCTGCCAGCTCATCCTTCCCAAGAGATGACCCAAACATTAATGCTGTAGCCACTGAGGAAACCAGAAGTGAGTCAGAGCTTCTCTTCCTTCCTGATTATCTGGTTTTATCCAACTGTGAGACTGGAAGACTGCATCATACCAGGTATGCTTATGCCCAGGACTCTGTCTGAGCTGGGTCTGCTAGCATGCTCTCTATAGTCACAATGCCTCCTCTTGCAGAGTCTGTAGCTGACATTTGTGCAGTTTGCTTCACCAAATTAGTCCATTTAGCGGTAGCATTTTCTAGCAGGTGTGTCTGTTCTCACCTCTCTTCCTGCCAATGTCAAGGCAGGGACAGACTGCTATGAACCACTGTGAAAGATGAAGCATGTAGTATACTAAACAGAATGAGTCATGCGTGTCAGCATTGTGGTTTTCATTTGTAACCTTGCATTTTCATACGTATCTGATGTTTAGAGGATGAAAAAATCAACAAACCGTTTTTCTTTTGCCACGCCAAGGGGTTGGTGTAACTGAGTGTTGTGGAGAGAATATGTGGCTATGCAAGTAGCAAGCAAGGTGGTCCTGGGGGTGGGGATGATCCCAGCACTGGTTTTGTGGTAGGTGGATGGCTGCATTTTAGTCCAACTTACATGCTTTCCTTCCCCAGTCTACCTACCAGATGTGACAGCTGGTCAAACTCAGACCGCTCATTGGAACAGGCTTCATTTGATGACGTTTTTGTTGACTGCCTGCAGCCGCTCCACTCCAGTCATTTGGTCCACCCATCATGCCATGGCAATGGAGCTCAGGAGGTGCCTTCCTCAAGGCCTCAGGCTGCCCCGATCTGGAGTAGAGAAATCAATGGGCTACCCAGGGACCACTTGTCTTCTTCACCATTGCTGGAAAATTCCTTAAGTTCCACCATTCAGGTAGATAAAAATCAAGGTTCTTTACCCTGTGGAGAAAAAGAAGTAGACATTATGTCCAACACTCCACCTCCCCGCCCCCCTAAACCAAGCCATCTCTCTGAACGGCGCCAAGAGGAGTGGAGTGCACACAGCGGCAGCAAGAAGCCAGAATGCACTCTAGTTCCAAGAAGAATCTCTCTCTCTGGTCTAGACAACATGAGAACCTGGAAAGGTAAGTGTTGAGTCCTAAGATTCAGGCATCAAGAAAATCCTGGCTCCTCCTTACTGTTTGTGTCCATGGATGGGAGTAGGTTAGAATTACCTTGATGTGGACAGCCAGGTAAAAAGCCACATCAGTAGTGTGTACTCGTGTACATATGTGCTTGTCCCTTGCTCAAGCTGGCCTGATCTTCTAATGGGGCTGGATCCTTAGTGGAAACATACAACCTGACAGCAGCAGTCTTCTGTTCCTGGATCTCCGCAATCCCTCCTTTGAGCCTGGCCACCAGGAGAGACATTTAGATCCCCATAGATGGTTGGAATGTTGGTCCCTTGTGATGGGCTTCCCACCTGAGTCTGAGCTCCTAGTGTTTTTTGGAGTCACTCAGTGATCCAGTTGGTACAAAAGTTGATATCTTTTGTCTCAGCTCAGTCCCATTCCCTTCTTTGCCTGTCTCTCACATACACAGCCCTGAGACCACACACCATCACTGCCTCCTGTTTCTCAGCAGTCCCATCAGCCTCATTCATCATCCCACTAAACCTATTCTTTCCAAATTCTAACTGGCTTACAAAGGGCCCTCCACAGCCCTCTTTTGCCCTTTTTTTTTTTTTTTTTTTTTTTTTTTTTTTTTTTTTTACTTTAAGTTCTGGGGTACATGTACAGATCTTGCAGGACTGTTACATAGGCATACATGTGCTATGGTGATTTGCTGCCTCCATCCCCCCATCACCTACATCAGACATTTCTCTTAATGTTATCCCTCCCCAATCTCCCCTCCCCTAACCCCCCACCACCCAACAGACCCCACTGTGTGTTGTTCCCCTCCCTGTGTCTGTGTGTTCTTATTGTTCAACACTCACTTATGAGTGAGAACATTCAGTGTTTGGTCTTCTGTTCTCGTGTCAGTTTGCTAAGAATGATGGTTTTCAGATTCATCCATATCCCTGCAAAGGACAGGAGCTCATCCTTTTTATGGCTGCATAGTAATCCATGGTGTACATATGCCACATTTTCTTTACCCAGTCTATCATCGATGGGCATTTGGGTTGGTTCCAAGTCTTTACAATTGTAAACAGTATCACAATGAACATATATGTACATGTGTCTTTATAGTAGAATGATTTATGATCCTTTGGATATATACCCAGTCATGGGATTGCTGGTTCAAATGGAATTTCTAGTTCTAGGTCCTTGAGGAATTGCCACACTGTCTTCCACAATGGTTGAACTAGTTTACACTCCCACCAACTGTGTAAAAGTGTTCCTATTTCTCCACATCCTCTCCAGTGTCTGTTGTCTCCAGATTTTTTAATGATCGCTATTCTAACTGGCGTGAGATGGTATCTCAATGTGGTTTTGATTTGCATTTCTCTAATGACCAGTGATGATGAGAATTTTTTAATATGTTTGTTGGCCGCATAAATGTCTTCTTCTGAAAAGTGTCTGTTCATATCCTTTGCCCACTTTTTGATGCGGTTGTTTTTTTCTTGTAAAATTATTTAAGTTCTCTGTAAATTCTGGATATTAGCCCTTTGTTAGATGGGTAGATTGCAAAATTTTTTTTACCATTCTGTTGGTTGCCAGTTCACTGTAATGATAGTTTCTCTTGCTGCATAGAAGCTCTTACGTTTAATTAGTTCCCATTTGTGTATTTTGGCTTTTGTTGCCAATGCTTTTGGTGTTTTAGTCATGAAGTCTTTGCCTGTGCCTATGTCCTGAATGGTTTTGCCTAGGTTTTCTTCTAGCCAGTTTTCCCATCACCTTTGCCCACTTTTTAATGGGGTTGTTTTTTTCTTGTAAATTTGTTTAAGTTCTACATTAAAAATGCATCTTCTGAGATGATCATATGGTTTTTGTCCTTGATTCTGTTGATGTGATGTATCTCATTCTTGCATCCCTGAGATTAATCCCATTTGATCATAGTGAATTATCTTTATGACATATTGTTTGATTCAGGTTGCTAGTATTTTTTATTTTTTTATTTTTTAAAGTTTTGTTTTAGGTTTGGGATACATGTGTCAGTTTGTTACAAAGATAAAGTCATGTCACAGGATTTGTTGTACAGATTATTTCATAACCTAGATATTAAACCTAGTATTTTGTTGAAGATTTTACATCTATGTTCATCAGAGACATTGGCCTTTAGTTTTGTTTGTTTTTCTTGTGTCCTTGTCTGGGCTTGTAGAATGAGTTACGGAGGATTCCCTCCTCTTCATTTTTTGGGGGGATAGTTTGAGAAGCATTGGTGTTACCTATTCTTCAAATGTCTTGTAGAATTCAGCAGTAAAGCCATCAAGTTTCTGGGCTTTTCTTTGTTGGGAGACCTTTTTTTTTTTTTTTTTTTATGATTCAATCTCATTACTCATTATTGGTTTGCTGAGGTTTTCTAGTTCTTTCTGATTCAATCTTGGCAGCTTTTACATGTCCAGGAATTTATCCTTTTCCTCTAAGTTTTCAAATTTGTTAGTGTATAATTGTTCGAAACAATTTCTAATGACACTTCGTATTTCTTTGGTATTTATGGTAATGTCTCCTTTTTCAGTTCTTATTTTATTTATCTGGGCATTCTTTGCTGTTTCTTATTCTAGTGGTTACTGACTAAGTGACTAAACTACTTAGTCTAGTGGTTTATTGATTTTGTTTATCTTTCTGAAGAACCAACTTTTTCTGTACTTCTGCTGTGATTTTTATTATTTATTTCCTTACACTATTTTTCAGTTTGGTTTGCTCTTGCTTTTATAGTTTATTTTTCTTTTTAATTTTTGTGAGTACATAGTAGGTGTATATATTTATGGGGTACATAAGATGTTTTGATGTAGGCATACAATGTGAAATAATCACATCATGCAGAATGGGGTATTCATCCCCTCAAGCATTTATCCTTCATGTTACAAACAATCCAATTACACTCTTTTAGTTATTTTTAAATGTACAATTAAGTTATTATTAACTACAGTCACCCTGTTGTGTGATCAAATAGTAGGTCTTATTCTTTCTAATGAATTTGTGTATCTATTAACCATCCCCCCTCCCCCACAGCCCCCAACCCAGGCTACACTTCCTAGCCTCTGGCAACCATTCTTCCACTCTCTATGCCCATAAGTTCAATTGTTTCAACGTTTAGATTCCACAAATAAGTGAGGACATGTGACGTTAGTCTTTCTGTGCCTCGCTTCTTTCACTTAACCTCCAATTAACCTCCTTAATGACCTCCAGTTCACTCCATGTTGTTGCAAATGACAGGATCTCATTCTTTTTTACGGCTGAAGAGTGCTCCAGCATATATATGTGCCACATTTTCTTTACCCATTTATCTGTCAATGGGCACTTTGGTTGCTTCGAAATCTTGGCTATTGTGAACAGTGCTGAAGTAAACATGAGAGTGCAGGTATCTGTTCGATATACTGATCTCCTTTGGGGCATATACCCAGCAGGGGGATTGCTGGATCATATGTAGCTCAATTTTTAGTTTCCTGAGGAACCTGCATACTGTTCTCCATAGTGGTTGTATTAATTTACATTCCCACCAACAGTGTACAAAGGTTCCCTTTTTTCCACATCCTAACAAGCATTCGTTATTGCCTGTCTTTTAGATATAAGCCATATTAACTGTTGTGAGATAATAATCTCATTGTAGTTTTTTAATTTTTACTTTTGTTTTAAGTCCAGCGGTACATGTGTAGGGTTTTTTTTTTGTTTGTTTGTTTTTGTTTTTAATCATTTAAATTTATTTTACTTTTGGTGGGTACATGAGTATATATTTATGCAATATATGGCATATTTTAATACAGGAATACAATATATAATGACATCAGGGTTAATTGAGGCATCCTTCACCTGTAGCATTTATATTTTTTTTTTTTTTTTTTTACAAACAATTCAATTCTACACTTTAATTGTTATTTACTTCACGGTTTTTTTTTCCCCTTTATTTTATTACTATTATTTTTTTATAGAGATGGAGTGTCACCTTGTTGGCCAGTTTGGTCTCGAACTCCTGATCTCAGGTGATCCACCCATCTAGGCCTCCCAAATTCCTGAGATTATTAACTAGATAAACTTGTGTCATAGGGGTTTGTTGACTATTCCATCATCCAGGTATTAAGTCTAGTATCCATTAGTTATTTTTTCTGATCCTTTCCCTCCTACCATCCTCTGCCCTCCAATAGGCCCCAGTGTCTGTTGCTCCCCTCTCTGTGTCCATGTGTTCTCATAATTTAGCTCCAACTTATAAGTAAGAACATATGGTATTGAGTTTTCTTTTATTGTGTTAGTTTGCTAAGGCTAATGGCCTTCAGCTCTGTATATGTTCCTGCAAAGGACATGATCTCATCATTTTTTATAGCTGCATAGTATTCCATGGTTTATATGGACCACATTTTTTTAAGTGAATGTATCTATTTTTATTATGAAACATCAAATTTTGACACATTGCTTCATTTGCTTTTTAAAAATCTATTATCTGACTTAAACCTATTCAGCAAAAATGCCAGTAAATTATATAAATTCTAGTTTGCATCTTTTTAAAACTGAGAAAACAATATGTTTTCTGATAAACAATAACACTAAATCTGAGTTTTATGAACTGTAACTTGAAATTTGTTTTAGATTTTTAGCTTAAAACAAAAAGAAAACCAATCACATTAATACACTGTTGCAAAAGTTTCTTAGGAACGCCCTCCACATCACTGTGTATCAGCTTCTTCTCTGAGGTGCATAATGCAGCCATTCTAATTTCTTTAAAATAAAATAATCAGCTAAGAACTCAAATGCTGAATTTAGAAGTAATAATTCCAATTCAACACATTCAATCAAATGTGTTTGTACTTAAAAGTCACAAATTTTGAAAAGTAAACAGCCAATGAACTAAGGCAAATAGTGTTGCTACCACATGCCTTAAAATGGTATATTTTTGGTGTTTGAAGCTCCTTGCAAATTATATTTTGAGACAATTCAGATGGATTTAAATAAAAGATGTGTGTTCTACATAAATTTAGTTTTAAGGTTTTCGACATGGGTAGCAACATTACAAAAATATGTCAATAGTCTTAATAGTGAATGTTTTCCACTTGGTTTCTAAATCTTTATTTTCTGTGGAGGTAAACCAAAGTTTAGAATCCATCTTCAAAGTGACATTATATTCTCTATTGTTCCTAGAGGTTTTAAAGCTAGATATGATCTAGGTCCTTGCCGGGATCTTCACTTTCATCATCCTCATCCTCTTGGTCTCTGAATTCAAGTTCATCCTCTTCTTCAACTGGATGACCAAGATCCTTGAGTTTATTCTTCCATGACAGTATTTTCTGATCTCGATTAGCCACGAGCACCAAGGAGATCATCCTGTTCATTTTTAGAATCTGTCATTTCCACCTCTAGTTTCTTTCTCAGTTTGTAAAATGGCTATGCTACTATTAAATGAATCCAGCTGCTCTTTAATGGCAGTTCTTTCCTCAGACAGAGCTTTAATTTCATTCTTCAGCTCTTTAGTCTCTTGTAATAATGCTGACAGTCTTCCTTCTTTATCAGTAGTTTTGGTGGCTATTACAGTCTCATTCTCTCCTTGTACCTAGACTAATTTTGCAAATGCTTCTGTTTTCTGTAACAGTTCCTGCTTTTCTGTCTGGAGTTTGGTGATCTCCACAGATTGTGAGTTTAACTGAGACTTTAAAGTTTCCAGTTCCTGTTTTAATTCTGCAACTTGTTCAGAATCTCTAGCTGAAGCTATTGCTAAAGACTGATCATTTGTGCCAGATGTTTGGGAAGATTTCAAATTTTCAATCATAGAGTCCTTTTCAGTCAGCTGGCTTTGTAAAATTTCTTGATTATGTTTTAATTCTTCTATCTCTTCTTGCAATCTACCAATTTCTTCTGGCTGAATGCCATTCATCTGAGTCCCCTCACTGTAAGAATCTTGATGCTGATTGTCTTTTCCTAGCTGTATTTTAAGAAGATTATACTGGTATGGACATTTTCTTGTATCCAGTCTGTCATTGATGGGCATTTAGGTTGATTCCATGTCTTTGCTATTGTGAATAGTGCTGAAATGAATATAGGCGTCTTTACGTTAGAATGATTTATATTCCTTTGAGTATATACCCAGGGATGGGATTGCTGGGTTGAATGGTATTTCTGTTTTTAGGTCTTTGAGGAATCACCACACTGTTTTCCATAATCATTGAACTAATTTACATTTCCAACAACAGTTTATAAGCATTCCATTTTTTCTGCAACCTCACCAGTGTCTGTTATTTTTTGACTTTTTAATAATAGCCATTCTTGATCATTAAAAAATCTGGAGACAACAGATGCTGGAGAGGATGTGGAGAATTAGGAACACTTTTACACTGTTGGTGGGAGTGTAAATTAGTTCAACCATTGTGGAAGACAGTGTGGTGATTCCTCAAGGACCTAGAAATAGAAATTCCATTTGACCCAGCAATCCCATTACTGGCTGTATATCCAAAGGATTATAAGTCACTATATTTTAAAGACACATGCACACGTATGTTCATTGCAGCATTGTTTACAATAGCAAAGACCTGGAGCCAACCCAAATGTCTATAGATGATAGACCGGACAGGGAAAATATGGCACATATACACCATGGAATACTATGCAGCCATCAAAAACAAGGAGTTCCTGTCTTTTGCAGGGACATGGATGAATCTGGAAACCATCATTCTCAGCAAACTGACACAAGAACAGAAAATCAAACACTGCATGTTCTCACTCATATGCAGGTGTTGAGCAACGAGAACACATGGGCACACGGAGGGGAACTTCACATATTGGGGTATTTTGGGGGGTAGGGGGCTAGGAGAGAGACAGCGGTGGGTGGGGAGGTTGGGGAGGGATAACAGTGGGAGAAATGCCTGATGTAGGTGATGGAGGGGATGGAGACAGTAAACCACCATGGCATGTGTGTACCTATGCAACAATCCTGCAAGATCTGCACATGCACCCCAGAACTTAAAGTACAACTTTAAAAAATAGCCATTCTGACAGGTGTGTTGGATAACATACTATTGTGGTTTTGATTTACATTTCTGTAATGATCAGTGATGTTGAACTTTTTCGTATGCTTGTTGGCTTGAATGTATGTCTGTTTTGAAATAGTTTTGATTTGTATTTCTCTGATGATCAATAACATTTAGCACCTTTTCATATGCCTGTCAGTTGTCTTCTGTTGAGAAATGTATATTCAAATATTTGGGCCATCTTTTAATCAGATTATTGGATTTTTTTCCTATAGAGTTGTTTGAGCTTCTTAAATACTCTAGTTATTAATCCCTTGTCAGATGGGTAGTTTGCAAATAATTTCTCCCGTTCTGTGTGTTGTCGCTTCACTTTGTTGATTGTATTCTTTGTTGTGCAGAAGTTTTTTAAGTTCATGTCATCCCATTTGTCCATTTTTGCTTTGGTTGTTTGTACTTTTGGTGTACAGCTGAAGAATTTTTCACCCAGGCCAATGTCTTAGAGATTTTCCCTAATGTTTTCTTGTAGTAGTTTTATAGTTTGATTGTCTTAGATTTAAGTGTTTAATCCATTTTGATTTGATTTTTGTATATGGTGAGAGATCTCAGAGGTCTGAGTTTCATTCTTCTGTATATGGATATCCAGTTTTCCCAGTGTATGTTCTTGGCATCTTTGTCAAAAATTAGTTGACTGTAGGTGTGTGGATTTGTCTCTGGGTTCTTTACTCTGTTCCACTGGTCTATGTGTCTATTTTTAGTCCCAGTACCATGCTGTTTGGTTACTATAGCTCTGTAGTATATAATTTGAAGTCAGGTAATGTGATTCTTCCAGTTTTGTTCCTTTTGCAACTTGGCTATTCTAGGTCTTTTGTGGTTCCATACAAATCTTAGGATTTTTTTCTATTTCTTTGAAGACTATAATAGGTATTTTGATAGGAATTGCATTGAATCTGTAGATTGTTTGGGTAGTATGGACACTTTAATAATGTTGATTCTTCCAATACATGAACATGGCATATTTTTCTTTTTTTTTTTCTTTCTTTTTTTGGGTTTTTTTTTTTTTTTTTTTTTTGGTCCTCTTCAATTTCCTTCAACAGTGTCTCATAGTTTTCATTATAGAGGTCTTTCACTTCTTTGGTTAATTCCTAGGTATTTAATTTTATATGTGGCTACTGTAAATGGGATTACTTTTTAATTTCTTTTTCAGATTGTTCATTGTTGGTATGTAGAAAAGCTATTGATTTTTCTATGTTGATTTTGTGGCCTGCAACTTTACTGAATTTGTGTGTTACTTCTAATACTTTTCTTGTGTATTCTTTAGATTTTTCCCAATATAAGATCATACCGTCTGCAAACAAGGGTAATTTGACTTCTTCCTTTCCAATTTGGATGCCCGTTCTATCCCTCTCTTGTCTGATGGCTCTACCTAGAATTTCCAGTAGTATGTTCAATAACAGTGGTGACAGTGGGCATCCTTATTATGATCCTGATCTTAGAGGAAAGGCTTTCTGTTTTGGCCCATCCAGTATGATACTAGCTACAGCTCTGTCATATGTGGCTTTTAATATGTTGAAGTATGTTTCTTCTATACCCAGTTTTTTAGGGTTTTTATCATGAAAAGATGTTGAATTTTTTCAAATGTGTTTTTAGCATTAATTGAAATGATCATATGTTTTTTATCCTACATTCTTTTGATATGATGTATTGCATTGATTGATTTGTGTATGTTGAACCATCTTTGCATGCCAGGGATAAATCCCACTTGATTATGATGAATGTTCTTTCTAATATATAGTTGAATTCAATTTCCTAGTATTTTCTTGAGGATTTTTGCATTATGATTTATCAGAGACATTGGCCTGAAGTTTTTTGTTTTGTTTTGTTTTTTATTTTGTTTGTTTTTTGTTTTTGATGTGTCTTTGTCTGGTTTGAGTAGCAGGGTAATACTGCCCTCAGAATAAGTTTGGAAGTATTCCCTCCTCCTCTGTTTTTTGGAATAGTTTGAGTAGGTTTGGTATTATTTCTTTAAATGTTAGGTAGATTTCAGCAGGGACTGAAGAAGCCATTAGGTCCCGAACTTTTGTTTGCTGGAAGACTTTTTATTATAGTTTTGATCTCATTTCTTGTTAGTGATCTGTTTTGGTTTTGGATTTCTTCAGGGTGCAATCTTGTAGGTTGCATGTGTCTAGTAATTTACCCGTTTCCTCTAGATTTTCAAACTTATTGTGATATAGTTGTTCATAGTAGCCACTAATGATCCTTTGAATTTCTGAAGTATCAGTTATACTGTTTCTTTTTCATTTCTGATTTTATTCATTTGTATTTTCTCTCTTTTTTTGTTAATCTAGCTAACGGTTTGTCAATTTTGTTTAACTTTTCAAAAAACCAACTTTTTGTTACATTGATATTTTGTATTGTTTTCTTTGTTTCCATTTATTTGTTTCTGCTCTTTATTGTTTATTTTCTTCTAGTAATTTTGGGTTTGGTTTGCTCTTGCTTTTCTAATTCTTTAAAATGTGTGGTTAGATTGTTCATTTGAAGTTTTTCCTCTTTTTTTTTAATGTAGGCCCTTATCACTACAAATTTCCTTCTTAATACTGCTTTTCCTGCATCCCATAGGTTTTGGTATGTTGTGTTTCCATTATCATTTGTTTCAAGAATTTTTTCAATTTCCTTCTTAATTTTTTCATTGACTCACTGGTCATTCAGGAGCATATTTTAAAATTTCCATAGTTTCCAAAATCCCTCTTATTATTGATTTCTAATTGTATTCCACTGTTTTCAGAGAAGATGCTGGGTATTATTTCAATTTTTGCATGTTTTAAGGCATGTTTTGTGACCTAACATATGGTCTATCCTTGAGAATGATCCATGTGATGAGGAAAAGAATTTGTGCTCTGCAGCTCTTTGATGAAATGTTCTGTAAATATCTATTAGATCCATTTGGTCTAGTATAGATTAAGCCCAATGTTTCTTTGTTAATTTTCTGTCTGGAAGATCTGCCCAATGCTAAAAGTGGGATGTTAATCTCCAGCTCTTATTGTATTCTGGTCTGTTTCTCTCTTTAGTTATAATATTATTTGCTTTATATATCTGGATGTGCCAGCGCTCATGGCATACATATTTAAAATTGTTATATCCTCTTGCTGAATTGAACACTTTATCATTATATAGTGACCTTCTTTGTCTCATCTTTAGTTTTTGTCTTGAAATCTATTTTGTCTAATACAAGTATAGTGACTCCTGCTCTTTTTTGTTTTCCATAGGCATGGTGTGTCTTTATAGGTGAAGTGTGCTTCTTATAAGTAACAGATCAATGGTTTTGTTTTCTTCATCCTTTGGATGAAAAAGGCCACTCTATGTCTTTTAATTGAAGAGTTAAGTGCATTTATATTCAATGTTATTATTAAGTAAGGACTTACTCTTGCAATTTTGTTATTTGTTTTCTGGTTGTCTTGTGGTGTTCTCTTCTTTATTTCTTTACACAGCACAGTTACAGTGTTACAATATTCTGTATTTTTTTGTTTACTTACTATTACCAGTGAGTTTTGTACCTCCAGGTGATTACTTATTGCTCTTTAACATTCTTTTCTTTCTGATTGAAGGACTCCCTTTAGCATTTCTTGAAGGACAGGTCTGGTGTTGATGGAATCCTTCAGCTTTTATTTGTCTGGGAAAGTCTTTATTTCTCCTTCATGTTTGAAGGATACTTTTTGTGGAATATACTATTCTAGGGTAAAAATTTTTCCCTTCAACACTTTAAATATGTCATGCCACTGTCTCCTGGCTTGTAAGGTTTTCACTAAAAAGTCTGCTGCCATATGTATTGGAGCCCCATTGTATGTTATTTGTTTATTTTCTCTTGCTGCTTTTAGGATCCTTTCTTTATCGTTGACCTTTGGGAGTTTGATTATTAAATGCCTTGAGATAGTCTTATTTAGGTTAAACCTGCTTTGTGTTCTATAACCTTCTTATACTTGAATGTTGATCTTTCTCTACCTCCTCTTTAAGGCCAATAACTCTTAGATTATTTACCCTTTTTTCTTTTGCCTACTCTGTGTATTTTCGAATAGCCTCTCTTCAAGCTCCCTAATTCTTTCTTCTGCTTGATCAGTTCTGTTATTAAGAGACTTTGATGTATTCTTCTGTAGGCCAGTTGCATTTTTCAGTTCCAGAATTTCTGCTTGATTCATTGTAATTCTTTCAATCTCTGTGTTAAATTTATCTTAGAGAATTCTGAATTCTCTCTGTGTATTATCTTGAATTTCTGTATTTCTTTGAACTTCCTCAGTACAGCTATTTTGAATTCTCTGCCTGAAAGGTCACATATCTCTGTTTCTCCAGGATTGGTCTCTGGTGCCTTATTTAGTTTATTGGGTGAGGTCATGTTTTCCTGGATGGTGTTGATCCTAGTAGATGTTCCTTGATGTTTGGACAGTGAAGAGTTTGGTATTTATTGTAGTTTTCACTATCTGGGCTTGTTTGTACCTGTCCTTCTTGGGAAGGCTTTGTAGATATTCAGAAGGAACTGGGTGTTGTCATCTCAGCTGTATCTGCTTTAGGGGGGAACCACAGGCCCACTAATCCTGTGGTTTTTGCAGGCTTGTAGACATACTGCCTTGATGGTCTTGATTACCAGGTGGAGGCTTCCCTCACTTTCTCCTAAACAAACAGTCTCTCTTTCTCTCTGTTCTGAGTCATCTGGAGCTGGGGGTGGAGTGACACAAGCACCCCTGTGGCCACCAGTTCTAGGATTGTGCTGTGTTAGATTTGAAGCCAGCACAGCACTGGGTCTCACCCAAGTCTTGCTGTAACCACTCCCTGGCTTCTGCCTGTGTTTGCTCAAGGACCTGAAGCTCTACAAGTAGTAGGTGGCAAAGATAGCCAGGACTGTGTCCTTTCCTTCAGAGTAGCTAAGTCCCCCAGTCCCTGAGTAGGTCCAGAGGTGCTGTCCAGGAGCCTCAAAAACCTTAGAAGTCTACTTAGTGTTTTATTGTACTGAAGCTTAGCTGGCACTCAAACCACAAGACACAGTTCTTCTCACTCTTCCCTTCCCTTTCCAAAGGCAGAGGAGCCTCACTCCATAGCTACCACCACCCCAGGCCATGTGGGGTACTGTCTGCCCGTGTTCCTGTAAGGCCCAAGGCACTTCAGGAAGCTTGCGATGAATGCTGCCATGTAAGAGAAAAAGGGCTTTCCTTTACTCTGATCCCATCTGCATTCTATCTGTCATAAATCCTTAATGTATCTGGCACATGGGTTACACCTATGCCTTTGATTCAGTGTTTTCTCTATATTTATATTCTTTGGTGACTTCAAAAGGGTCTCATAGTGGAAAGGAAGTTAGGGGCTTGTGCTCACACATGCAAGTCTCACAATAAGAAATTATTCCATTATAATTTCTAAGAGTTATTAAGTACTTTCCGTGTTCTAGGCAGTGTTCTAAGTTCTTTACATGCACCAACACATCTAGCCTTTCCAGAAGTCCTATGAAATAGGTTCTATTATTGGCTTCATTTTACAAATTAGGAAACTGAGACATAGAGATGGTAAGTAACTTTTCTAGTGTCACACAGCTAATACATGGTGGTGTAGGGGTTTCACGCTAGACAGTCTGACTTCATATTAGTTTTTAACCAGTACTTATACATCTTTACAAACATGTAAGCATAGATATATTCATATATACATACACATATATGTGTATATAATATATATGCCTAATTCCATCTGTCTCTGTCACATTTTTCTGAACTGGCAGTTGTCCTTGCATTTTAAGATGATGTCAAATTTTAAGTTTATTTCTTAGAGGCTGCCTGACTTTTCACACCTCCAAGCTCTTGAGGGCTCAGGGCTGCTTTGCTCTGGCCACCACGTGCTGGGAGCACTTGCTGGACTTCTCTGCACCACTGAACACCGTTGGCCATTCTTTCCTTCTTGAGGCTTTCATGGTACCATGTCCCCCAAGTTTCCTCATTAATCTGTGGTTGCTCTTTCTCAAGATACTTCACTGACTTACCTCTTAGTTCTTTGAATCTTAGGATTCTCTAGAGTTTTGTACTTTTCTCAACACTTGCAACCTAGTTTCATCTACTCTTATGGTTTTGACTGTCATCTCCAAGCTGCTAAATTCCCCTAAATTATATCTCATTTGAGTCTAGGCCCAGGTATCTTGCTGCCTTCTGAACATCTGCTCTTCAAATTCAACAATTATTCTAAATTTTTGCATCATATCCTTTATCACAGCCAACTGATGAGTTTCTAATCCTGGATAAATCCAACTGTTCTTTCTAGTAGTTTTTCTGTAGAAAATCCCAGTCACTAATTCATGGTCACAGACCTCAATTGGGCCCTTAATGCTGCTCCACAAGGCAATCGTTTCTCTGTTCACCCTGTTCTCTTCTCATTACAAAGAATATTTCAAACCTTCTCTCATCTCCTCAAACCTCCAGCTCTGCCAGTTCTGAATCCTCCAGTTCAGAAGATTTATGTAATAAATTAAACAAGCATTTGGTAATTACTTGCTACATCTTCGCCTAATTCACAGAGAGAACTCAAGCCATTGGCTACAAACTTCTTCAAATTCTGGTCTGATTTTTCATCTGTTGGGGAAATGTGTTCTGACTGCCCAGCTAGACTCCAATAGCAAGCATTGTATATACGTGTTATGCTTCTCTGCCTCTCTGGAGCTGAGCACAGGTCCTCGGGGTACATAGGGACTTGGACTCTAGTTTCAGTTGATGTTGTCCTGCATTTCTCACCACCTTAGCCTATTTCTTGCAGCTGATGTAGAAGGCCAATCCTTAAGACACCGAGACAAGCGGCTTAGTTTAAATTTGGTAAGTTCACTCATGTTCCTTTAAGCATCAATTTTACTAAAATAGCCTGATATGTATACATTCCCTTGAAATCTTTAAGATCCAGCACTCTGAGTCCCTGAGGACTCTTCCAGTCTTCCCTGAAGACTTGAACTCGTTTGAGAACTATGGGACTTGGTGTTCCATAAGGGCCTTCTTGGTTCTAATGGTTCAGACACCTGCTCAACTTGATATAGCTACTTAAAGCATCACTTTTTACTTAAAGCATTTGCATAAATTCATAACCTTCTGCCTTCCAGTGTCAGATCTTGAAGAGTTATCGCCTGTACTAAAATGGTAAGTCCAGAGGCAGAACCTGAGCTAGAGGCTTGTCTGACTTTCTTGAGGAAGTTCAGAGTTATACTTGGATACTTTGGAACTAAAACCGTATGTGCAGTTTCTATGACTGGTCTGTGGTTCCCAATCTGTATCTACTCTTTTGCAGCCATGCAGGTTCTCCCCGATGTACCCCACAGCTTCAACCAGTACCGAAGACAGCTATATGCCCATGAGCCCCCAGGCCGTTGCCTCTGGTCTTGGACCTCACTGCAGCCCTGATGACTACATTCCAATGAGCTCAGGAAGCATCTCAAGCCCACTGCCTGAGCTACCTGCAGACCTGGAACCTCCCCCAGTGAATAGAGATCTCAAACCTCAGAGGAAATGTAAGCACTTGACCGGGGAGCAAGATTCTGGTGGTTGCATAGAAAAGGTTTCTGGAAAGGAAGACCTAGAGAAACCACCGCTGAGGGCTGGAAAGTAGCAGGTCAGGAAAGAAGTGGCTGGGATGGAATAGGAAGGGCTGGGACATCTTCCTGCCCCAGATTGTCATGATAATAGGAGTCGGGGGATGTACAGGCACCATGGCCCTACAAATACAGCTGACAAAGCCAAGTTCATTCCAGAGGGCTCTTTGGCTGCTTCCCTAACAAAAGTGTATGCAAAGGTGGATACCTGGGTCAGGACTAACTCAGGAAGATGGACCACTGAGGTGGAATAAGGGTCGGGGCAGATACCAAGTGCTTCTCTAGGTGCCAAGGCTACTGCAGTGAACAAACAGATGTACCCCTGTACTCCTGGAGCACAGTGTAGGCCCAGATCAATCATAGATGAATGTATCATCACAAACTGGAGGAGTGCTGTAAAGGGTAAGTACAAGAACTTGAGAGCCCATGCTGTGGGGCCTGATCTTGTATGGAGGCAAAGAAATGGGGAAGGAGAGAGAGATCCAAGATGGCCGATTAGCAACAGCCCAGGAATGTAGCTACCAGTGAAAGCGCAGAGAACGAGTGGACGCCGCACTTTCCGCCGAATTTTTGTTGCCCACAGACCAGGAGATTCCTGGCAGAGGAGCCACACGGGTCGCCAGCGCGACTCGTTTGGCCGGCGCGGCTGTTTTGCCGGCGCTCCAGCGCGGCGCTTCCCGGTGCGGAGTGTACGGGACGGACGGGCTCGGCTGGTCCCATCCCCACAA
>CAUYQU010032161.1:0-19720 GCA_963574635.1 Cheracebus regulus
CCTTGCTCAATGCATTTGCAAAATATAGTGTGCAGGAGCACGTGTGGACTGTTTTGCGGATTTTTTTTTTTTTTTTTTTTTTAAGATGGAGTCTCACTCCGGCTGGAGGCAGTGGCTTGATCTCAGCTCACTACAACTTCCAGCTCCCTGGTTCAAGCGATTCCCCTGCCTCCACCTCCTGAGTAGCTGGGATTACAGGTGCACACCACCACATCCTGCTAATTTCTGTATTTTTAGTAGAGACAGAGTTTCACCATGTTGGTTAAGCTGGTCTCAAACTCCTGACCTCGTGATACACCCACCTTGGCCTCCTAAAGTGCTGGGATTACAGGTGTGAGCCACCGCACCCAGCCTGCTGATGTAGGCCATTTGTACATAGTCACAATTCATTACCACCATGTACAGTTATGCACTACCAAGGAAGTAAATGGAGCTTCTGTTACCCAACTATGAGCCTGAAGAGGACTATATCTGCCAGAAGACAGAGCCATCTGTCAGTTGCCACTGTGATCCTAGAAAACGGAAGTAAGAGGCACTGTGGCTCATGCCTGTAATCCCAGTACTTTGGGAGGCTGAGGTGGGCAGATCACCTGAGATCAGGATTTCAAGACCTGGTCAACAGCCTGGCCAACATGGTAAAACCTCGTCTCTACTAAAAACACAAAATTGGCCAGGTGTGATGGCATGCGCCTGTAATCCCAGCTACTCGGGAGGCTGAGGCAGGAGAATTGCTTGAACCTGGGAGGCGGAGATTGCAGTGAGCTGAGATTGCACTATTGCACTCCAGCCAGGGCAGCAAAGTGAGACTCTTGTCTCAGAAAAAGAAAAAGGAAGTAAGCAAAGGGAACTTTTAAGGGAAGAAGGCTGGAGCCTGTGAGTGCTGAGAGGCCTGCCATCCCCACAGGTGTTTGTAATAAAAACATGTTTTTATTCCCAACACCCATTGGCAGAATATGCCATCAAGGCAGGGTGCAGACTTCAGACTTGGGGAAGACTTCCCAAAGTAGGTTAATGTCAAACATGGGGATAGTTTGACTGGTTGGGTGAGTTCTATGAGCAAGGAAAGCCATGACAAGCCCTCTGTGGTCAGTGCAACACCATACAATTACAACCCAAAACCAAGGGGTTAATCATAGGGAGCAGGGGAACACCTCCAAAAATCAAAAATTCACTGTGCATGTAGATGAGCATGAGCTGTGCCCAATTATGGTCACTTAGATGAGCAGCAGGCAGAAAATCTGTACAGAATAAAGCAACCCATAGGAGGCCTGGAAACTGACTCTAGGATAATATTTCTATGAAGAGTGTGTGCTTGAGTCAGAGGGGACAGGCGCCTGAGCAAACGCCTGGTCACTCTCTTCCAAAAAATCATCTTGGGGAAAGCAACAGCAGTGAAGCCCAGAAGAACATGGGAGCCCAGGAAGATGTCGGCAGGCGCCAGCAAGGCCTCAGAGGTCTCAGAACGGAATTTGAGAAGTGCCATGCACGGCACTCTAAGGACTAAATAATCTGTTTCTTTAAATACATAAAAAGAGGCAAGGCGCAGCAGCTCACGCCAGTAATCCCAGCACTTTGGGAGACTGAGGCAGAAGAATCAGTTGAGCCTAAGAGTTTGAGACCACCCTGGGCAACATAGGGAGATCCTGTCTCTAAAAAAATATTTAAAAATTAGCCAGGCATGGTGTTGCACACCTATAGTCCCAGCTACTTGGGAAGGTTGTGTGGGAAGATCACTTGAGCTAGGGAAGTCAAGGCTGCAGTGAGCCATGAGTAGACAGCAGAGTGAGTCTCGAGTGAGTGAGTGAGTGCGTGAGTGAGTGAGTGAGTGAGTGAGTGAGTGAAATGACAAAGGGATCAGCTGGAAGAAAACCTGGGAGAGATTCCCACTCTGAAGGTTCCTTTTGTAGGAGACAGGTCAGGGTTATTAAATAGTGCTAAGCCCATGTGATGTTCCAGACCTAAATTGTAAACTAAATGTAAATAAATCCCTTGAAGCAGATGGCGTCCACCCAGCACTTCTGCAGGAACTCAAGGGTGTAACTGTGCAACATCGCCCAAACGGGGGCCCTGTCTTTACAGACATTTGGTGGAGTGCCAGTTTGAGTCCTGCGCACAAGGGTTGAGAGGAAACCCTGAGAACCGAAGATCTCTCTGCCCAAAACAAGCTGTTGTGAGAAAGGGCATGATTCCTAGACATGTGAACAAAAACAAGCCATTGAGGGAAACTCTGCACAGCTTTCTTTGAGAGGAAAGTCTGCCAAATGCCTAGATTCAGGAAAAGCCAATGAATAAAAGTTTGATTCTCAACAAGCTTCTATTGCAGGGACAGGTTTTTGAAAAGTTATATTGGGACCAAGGGAAATGTTTTGCTACCTCACTGATTCTCAAAATAGAAGAGGTTTGTTTTAAAGTACTTATTTGATTAGGAAGGTATTTTTGCATGCTTGAATACACTTTACTTTGCAAGGAATGTTCCAGTACTCCAGAGTAATTCTGCATACAGTTTCTTATTTAGTAGCACATATTTAATGTTCTTTTGTTGCTCATCATTATACATCCTATCTTTGGTTGTGCCAGCCCTTACTGCAGAGTAAAATTAATCAACTCATAGTCACCAGCTGGGTCGCACTAGTGTCTAGGAAAGACCAGGAGGAGGCAGAGGAAGAGGTGGCAGTGATAAAAATCTGTTCAAAAACTTAGATGTGACATCTGCAGCAGATTCACATCTCTCAGCTATAAGACAAAGTGGATACTTTGTAATGACTGTGGCCTATTATGCACCAAAATCCCTTACTGAGATTGTCTGGGTGAGCTGCCTGCTGGGTCCAGTGATACATTAGTAAACCAAGAAGCTTAAATAGAAGGCTGACATATCCTTTGGATTGTTTGGCAGTGTGACACCAATACGGCATCAAGCCTTACTATGAGTCCAAGGACTTAATGACTAAATAAAAATAAAAATGAACAAAAACAACAAAAATGAATACTTCTAGATATCCTTCAAACAGCCTCTTTTATGACTTCTCTTCTTTTTGTTCCTTCAACTTTATGTCTCACTTCTCTTCTCACGCCAGGGTAGGCAGTATGTAGTCTAGTGGTTATGAGCACATGCTCTCTTGAGCCAGATTGTTTGGGCTCAAATCCCTGCCCAGCAAGACCCTGTCACCTTAGGCAAATTCCTTAACCCCTGTGCCTCAATTTCCTCATCTGTAAAATGGAGGTAATAATATGTATCTCATAGAATAGATGTAGAATTAAATGAACTAATACAAAGTACACATGAAACATTTAGAGCCCTATCTGGTATTTAATAAGTGCTCGATAAATAATAACTGCCATCATATTGATTTTCTTTGGTGTTCTTTCTCTTCCTCCTCAATTCTTCTCCCACCTTTATTGGACAGTCGTTAGTGGGATTTTTCTGTACCTTCCCCTTTTCAAAGTCTCTGCTTATTACCTACTATCCCTTCACCTTTGGTCTCTTTTCTAATTGTTTTTTTTCCCCACCCTTCACATGTGGCTCAAAGTCTTTCTCTGCCATATTGCCTTTTCCTTTGCGGATTTTCAGCAGGTAACTATGCCTGGCCCTTTTCTGCTATTTCAGCCATTTCCAGCAGTCTTCTACAAAAGGCGTTTTCTCCCTTTCTGTTAATTGGGAATCTCTTTCTGATGCTTGCCCTGCAAGATTTCTCCTCCTCCTGACTGTAGTATCTCATCTGACTGCATGTCATACTTAAAAGCTCCTATGAACTGGCTTTGTAACAAACCTTCAGTTGTTCCCTGCCCCAGCAGTGTCTCTTCTTTGCCCCTAAATAAAAGCTCCTGATTTGTAATTAACACCTTCATCCCCCAGCCATGATTATTGTTTGTACTTTCTTTTTTCTTTGTCTTTTTTTTTTTTTTTTTTTTTGTGTTATGGAATCTCGCTCTGTCTCCCAGGCTGGAGTACAGTGGCACAATCTCAGCTCACTGAAACCTCTGCCTCCCAAGTTCAAGCAATTCTCCTGCCTCAGCCTCCCGAGTAGCTGAGACTACAGGTGCACGCCGCCACGCCTGGCTAATTTTTTGTATTTTAGTAGAGACATGTTTCACCTTGTTGCCCAGGCTGGTCGGGAACTCCACCCTCCTCTCTCTCTCAAAGTGAGTTTCTACTTTTTAATCCATTGGGCAGGATTTCCCATTGTTGCAGCACGAGGACACCAGGTGGTAGAACATGCCTGGATTAGAGGTGAGGATGTTGCAGTTCTAGGCCTAGCCACCAGGTGGCAGAGTGGCTCCTTACTGCTAAGTGTCACTTCCCTTGGCGCAGGTGGTGAGGTTCACTTGTCCAGGGGTGCAATTGTTTGGAAGCTTCTGGGAGGTTTCTATTAAGTCTGGAAGAAACAGAAGTTATAGGTTGATCTCAACAAAGAGTATTCTTTTCTAGAGAGCTCAGTCCTTTGTTGGCTGTTCTTGTTGTCAATTATGCAAGTCTATGTAACCATCATAGAAAAATTAGAAAATTCCAGTAAGAAATCTTAGGCTGGGCATGGTGGCTCACGCCTGTAATCCCAGCACTTTCGGACACCAAGGCAGGTGAATCACCTGAGGTCAGGATTTCGAGACCAACCTGGCCAACATGGCAAAACCCCATTTCTACTAAAAATACAAAAATTATCCAGGCATGATATAGGTGGGTGCCTGTAATCCCAGCTACTCGGGAGGCTGAAGCAGGGGAATCGCTTGAACCTGGGAGGCAGAGGTTGCAGTGAACAGAGATCATGCCACTGCACTCCGGCCTGGGCGACAGAGTGAGACTATGTCTCAAAAAAAGAGAAAAATCTTACCACACAGAGGTGAATATCATAAATTTTAAAAAAATATTTTGATTAATATGCATTTTATTTTATGTATTAATATTTAAAAACCATTATTCTGAGGAGATCGAGGGGCTTCACCAGACAGCCCAAGAGTCTAAGGTACAGAAAAGGCTGAGACCATTATAAAGAGAGCCTGCCTAACTTAGGATAAAAGTTGCCTACCTGAGGAGAATGTTAGCAGAAAGAGGCAATGCCTTTTCTGGTTGTTGTGGGACAGGGGCATGTTGGGGGAAGGAGGTAGAAAGCAGCAGAGATGAGTCAAACGAGCTAGAGGCCAGGGAGTTCATGGTGGGGCGGGAGTTGGGGTGTGTATTATAGTCCAAGGTCAACATTTAAAAAAATAAGTTGATATAGAAATGATGGTTCTCTTTCAAAACAAAAACAGCTTTGAGGCAGACAGGACTGAGTTCAAGACAGAACCAAGAGAGAATTACTCCCATGAGAGGGGAGTATTCCAAAGATGTTCAGATTAGCCAAAGGCAGAGTTTTAAAAGCAGAGCATCTGCTGGGTTGAGTGATTATCAATAACTGGTTGAATAACTGGTCTGGTTGAATGAATTTCCGTAACATGTGATTGGAGGGGTTTACCTGGAGGGTTGGGGAAAGCAGATGCCAGCAACCATGGAGTGGAGAGTGGGGACTTTGGGATGTGCGCTCTTCCGGAGGTTCACCACCATCGTGACTTAAAGCTTTGAGTTCTGTTCTAAGGCTTAGGGATCAAAGGGAAGACTTTTTGCCTTAGCAAAGTTTGTTTTTTTAATAAGAGTATTTCTTGCTGGTAGAGATCTAGGGAAATTGGCATTTTTCTGGAATTTATTTTCTGGTTGAATGTTAAAGACCTTAAAAATGTTTGTGCCAGGCTAGGCACAGTGGCTCACGCCTATAATCCCAGCATTTTGGGAGGCTGAGGCGGGCAGATCACCTGAGGTCAGGAGTTCCAGACCAGCCTGGCCAACATGGTGAAACCCCGCTTCTACTAAAAATACAAAAATTAGTCAGGCATAGTGGCACACACCTGTAATCCCAGCTACTCGGGAAGGGGGCTGAGGCAGGAGAATCGCTTGAACCTGGGAGGCAGAGGTTGCAGCAAACCAAGATTGTGCCACTACACTCCAATCTGGGCAACAGAGCAAGACTGTGTCTCAAAATAAATAAATAAAATGTTTATGAATAAATAAATAGAATATGCCCTTTGAAATAGTAATTTCATTTCTAGGAATTTGGCCCAGGGAAATAATCCAAGATAGGACTTTGTGCATAAAGATGTTCATTGTAATTTTTTTATAGTGAAAAACCAGAAATAATTAAATGCTCAAAACAGAAGGATGTAAGTTATGGTACATCATACATCATGGAAAATTCTTTGGTTATTGAAAATATCTACAAGGAATTTTTAATATTAGAGGAAATGCTTATGGTAAATGCTTAATAGATTCAAAATTATGTAGAAAAAATATTTCAAGTATGTAAAATATGCAGTAAAAGGACTGAAAGGAAATACGCCAAAATATTTTTAAATGGCTTCCTCTTGATCATGAAGTTGTGGGTAATTTATTTTATGGTTTTTTTGTTTTGGTTTGGTTTTTGGTTTTTGGTTTTTGAGATAGGGTCTCACTTCGCCCAGGCTGGAGTGCAGTGGCACGATCTCTGCTCACTGAAACCTCTGCCTCCCGGGTTCAAGCAATTCTCTGCCTCAGTCTCCTGAGTAGCTGGGATTACAGGCGCCCGCCAGCACACCCAGGTTAATTTTTGTATTTTTAGTAGAGATGGTGTTTCACCATCTTGGCCAGGCTGGTCTTGAACTCCTGATCTTGTAATTCACCTGCCTTGGCCTCCCAAAGTGCTGGGATTATCGGCCTGAGCCACCGTACCCGGCCATTTTCTGTTTGTTTTTTTTTTTTTTTTTTTTTTTTTACTAAACAAAATTTCCACAGAGTAGCTTTAAAAAAAAAAAAAAAAAGACAGAGTCTTGGTTTTTGAGACAGGGTCTCACTTTGCCCAGGCTGGAGTACAGTAGTGCAACCTCTGCTCACTACAACCTCTGCCTCCCAGGTTCAAGCGATTCTCCTACCTCAGCCTCCTTAGTAGCTGGGATTACAGGCGCCCACCACAACTACCTGGCTAATTTTTGTATTTTTAGTAGAGATGGGGTTTCACCATGTTGGTCAAGCTGGTCTCAAACTCCTGACCTCAAGTGATCTGCCTGCCTTGGCCTGCCAAAGTGGTGGGATCACAGGCATGAGCCACTGCACCCAGCCCAGAGTAGCTATTACTCAAAAAAAAATTTTATTTCATAACATAATAATACATGAAGATTTTATTTTATAAGATACATAAGTATAATGAGAGAAAAGCGAAAGGCACCCCTCCCGAAAGGTAACCAGTGTGGACAGTTTCCCACTTCTCTATCTAAAATGTTTGTATGTACATGTGCATATACAAATATATTATTGTGATTTTTCTTTTTTCTTCTTTTTTTTTTTTTTGCTTTTTTAAAATTTATTTTTTATTTATTTTTTTAATCTTTATTTTTGTGTGATTTTTCTTTTACCTAAGTGGGATCATGCTGTAAATATTATTCTGCAACCGCCTTATTTAGCCCTTCCAAAATGTCTTCTGTATCCTCTCCTGTTGGTACAGGTAGACCTGCTTCACTGTTTCAAGTGCTACTTTGCATCTCACAATGTGGATAATCCATGGTTTATCTCACCATTCCTATACTCCCACATGCTTTTCTAGTGTTTTTTTTCCCCCCACTGTTTGAAGCGATGGTGCAGTGAATACCTTTTTAAACACAATAGTGTGACTGTTTCCCTAGGATAGAGACTTAGAAGCAAAGCTGCTGGATGAAAGACCATGTGCATTTGTTATTTTGATAGATATGGTATTTGTTAAGGTGATGTAAACTTGTCCACTGTAACCAAGACCCCAAAATAACCATGGCTTAAAACAAGATAGTTGTTTATTTCCCTTCACCTAGCAGTCTAAGTGTAAGCAGTCCAGGGCTAACATGATGGTTTCGGAATGTTAGGGACTCTGATTTCTTTAGTCTTATTACTCTGCCATCTTCAACACATGCTTTAATTTTATGGCCTGAGATGATTACATCTACTCCTCGATTCATACGCATTTTCCAGGAAAGAGAGAAGTGTAGAGCAAAACCTAGAAGTTACACCTCTCATTTTTGTTCACATCCAGACTTGGCCAGACCTTAATCGTATTGGCCACACATAGCAGTGATGTGCCTTGGGCAGCTTTGTGCCCAGCGACACTTCTAGTACTAAAGGAAGAAACCTCATAAAGGACACGCAAGACCTTTACACTGAGAACTGCAGGATGCTGCTGGAGTATTCAGAGCAGGGTTTGTAAGTTGTCATGGTGTGAGTGGCCCCTGGCATTAGTGTGTTAGCTATTCACATGGCTTGTCTGTTTTCCCATTTGGCTGTTTATTTTCTTTCTTACTGATTTGTAGGCAGTCCTTATGGATTACGTATATTAACCTTCTGTCTTTTATAGGTGTTATAAACATTTTGTCTGTTTCATATATTTTTAACTTTGTCAAAGGATCCCTTGAGCCCAGGAGTTCGAGACTGCAGTGAGCTATGATTGCACCACTGCACTCCAGCTTGGGTGACAGAGCAAGACCGTGTCTCAAAAAAATGTCATAGTTATTGCTACAACTACTTAAAGAAATATGCAGGTGAAAAAAGGCTGAGAATGAATACTTTAAGAGAGGTATATTTGGATAAGTGATTATTTTTCTCTCTTAAAAATCTTTGTTGTTGTCATTCCCTATTTATGTTTTTAAAGAGGCAGGTATTAGTAGATCAGAGAATCACCAGAGGCTTTCAAGGCTTCCTGAGGTGAACTAGGACTGAAAGCTGTGTGCTGTTTGGAAGGAAGGAGGCTGGACTCTTTGGGGTATGTGAGCCAGGAGGAAGGGGCCCCATGCTAGGCCTTGGTCTCTAAGAATGGGGTCGCTGGTCAGGTGGTCTGCAGTCTGGAATGGTATAAAAGTCCTTTCTTGCATTCCAGGGTCTCCTCATGCTGCTACAGAACCTCCCTACGATACACTGGGGCAACGAAGAGATTGGGCTGCTTCTCGCTGAGGCGTACAGACTCAAGTACATGTTCGCCGATGCCCCCAATCACTACCGCCGATAGGTGCTGTCTCCCCCGGGGACCCAGACTGCCCCCATCTCTGATGGCAATCTGATCACTGTGGCCACTGTGCGAGCCGTGGACCCCGGCCAGGAACCGCTCCTGTTGTACAAAGCTCACACCCGCCGCCCGGGTCTTAACTTTCTGGCGTCCACCACTCCATGCCTCTGGATGTGTCACTTGGACCACTGTCAGTATTCCATGCCACGCGGATGGGCCCAGTTCTGGGAGAGGACAGAAATGGTGGTACAGGGTTGTCTGCCCCTTTAAAAGAAACTGGACAAAAGAAGGGGAAGGCTCAGGGTCTCAACTCACATTGTCCCTACAAGGACAGGCCCCAACTGATACGGTTGCTTTTTTTGCGAACGTAGTTTGATTTGATCACAGGTCAAAAACGCCTTATGTTTTCAAAAGACTCCTGGCACCTCCACCCTCTCCCTGTTTTCCCAGCCCTTCCCCTTCTGCCCCAGTCTGAGCCAGGGAGGGGTAGCTTTTTAAAACCATTATTCTAGATGGAGGAGGCACTGATACTTGTAACTCTGGGAAGAGACCTATACCCAAGGGCTAGGAATTTTATTTTTCCTTCTCTCAACAGGTGTCTGCATGTGTGTGAGGGTGTGAATGTGTATACACGCCCATCAGCATTTAGTCACATGTCTGAATTTCTGTGTCCAGACGAGCCCCATCAAACTAGTTGGGAAGGGCCCCAGTGACCAAGTATATCAGCATCCCTTGAAGAGGAATCAGGGCGGGGGAGGCAGAAAGGGTTGTTTACCCCTCCAAACCCCTTTTCCATGATGACCCACTCCAAGATATTATGTGTAAATTGTGTTATTATGTATATGGGTAAAGATGTACAAATATATGTCCTCTTTGTAGCAGATATGATTTTATATTTATAATGTGCATCAACATGTGAAAGCAATCTAGGTCACTAGCACAGAGGAAGTTGCCAGGAAGGCGGCTTCAGCGCCTCCAGATTGGTTCTGGGTGCCTTGCTGTGAGGGGTAGAACGGGAGGCTGCTGGAGTGAGTGGCTGAGCAGGTGGAGCCATCCCAAGCATCAGTGTCTCAGAGCCCTCCTTGCCCCTTTCTCTCCCACCCCAGCCCCAGAAGCTCCCCCTTCCTGGAGCATCTGCCCTTTGCTCCTAGCAGCCTCCCTGAGAAGAGACTGCAGAGGCAGGCAAGCTCTCTCTATGTGTTTTTATCCCCACCCTCCCCAGAATCTGGGGAGGGCTTTTGTTTTTACATTTTCAAGTTCAGTGTTGTATTCAGGACAGAAGCTGTGACGGACGACTCAGTGCCAAGGAAAGGGGCTTCCTGTGTGTCCCTTGGGTTTGGGGCTCTTCTCAGAGAGCAGCACTCCTTATCCCCTACTGTCACCATCACTCCCCACACAGCTCATGAGATGTGTGATCCCTGTTCGAGTTTTGGTATTTGGTAGTAGACAGCGGGGGTGGGGTGGGGACCAGCAGCTGTCATCCTCCTGGGAAGCCAAGCAGAGTCTCAGGTGGGTGACACCCTTGAGTCTCTTTGCCAGCGAGGCCCCACCACACCAGTGTGAGTTAGGTTTCTCATCTGGAGCTGATTCTCAGGCATTCTTCCCAACGCTCTTCCTTTTCCCCTTCAGTGTGCCTCAGTGGTCCCCTTCATAGAGGGAGAGAGCTCACAACCCTCCCTCAACCGGACTAATTAAAGAAAGACACTTGTGTTCCCAAGTGGTGGTTTTATTTTTTTAGTTTTTATGTTTGTATGGGAAATTGTGGATAAAGTGAAAAGAATTGTAAATAAATGGTGTATTTCCTCCTCCATCTTCTAGTTTTTCTCCTGTGTGTTCATGGAACCTAAAGAGTCTCCTCTTCCTGAGGTTTTCTCGCTGATCCTAGTAGGGATGTGGTCAGGCCTCCTGTGAGGCAAGCAGGGGATCAGCAGAGGACCAAAAGGCATTCTTAGAGGACAGCCAGCAAACACTTACCCGACACTCATCTGCAAAAGGTATTGTGGAAACTACGAAAATGAGTCACTTGGTAAATGAAACCACTAAAAAGGGTAATTTGCCAAGCACTTTGATAAGCACTTTACATGGATTATTTCATTCATCCGAAAGGCATATGTCATCTGATGGAGGGTAGAAAACAGACTAGAATTTCAGTGCTGGATGAAAGCCTGGAGGTACCTAGTTTAAGCCCCTCATTCACAGAGGAAAATCCAAGCCAAGGCTGTGGAAGACAGCATCCGAGTCAGACCGGAGGGCCAGTCTCCTGGCTTGTCCAGTGTTTTCCCACAAACCATGAAGAACTAAGACTGGCTGCCATTTACGATCGTCTCTAAGTCTTTGTTGGTTGTCAGCTGTTGGTTGTTTTCTTGTGAAATATCTCAAGAAAGGTAGTTGACTACATTTTTCATCTACAAAGGACAGATTGGAATGGTTTCTCCACCCAAAACTCCTTCCTAGGATTTATTTGAGAGTGTTCCTTGGTTTCAGTCATTAGAAACTACATAGAAATTAAATTCAGCGATGTGTAACAAAAACCCAAAATAATCGTGACTTACACAGGATGAGACTTCTCCCTCACATAAATACCCAAAAGTAAGGCAACCCAAGGCTAGTAAGATGACTGTTTCATAAAGTGCTTAGGAATCTAGACTCCCTCCCTAGGTCTCAGTGGTCAGGATGGTAGCCAGCGCTCCAGCTATTTTTACACCAACTTTCCAAGCCGCAGGATGGATTAAAGAGGCGACAAAGAAGAAAAAGGAAATGTGCCAGCAGTGTTGTAAGGAAGCTTCCAGGAAGGTGTCCCATCACATCTCCTGCAACTCACAGCCAAACGTAGTCCATGGTAGGTTGCACCTAGTTCCAGGGGAGGTTCAGGGGATGAGTCCATTCCAGACAGCCTTATGCCTGGCTAAAAGGATTCTGGTACTATGAAAGGAAGGGGAACACAGACATTAGGATTCAGGTAACAGTCTCTACAATAAGAACTTATAAAAATAAGTTGACAGCAGAGACAGTCTTTCCCATAAGCATGCAGAGAGGGAATGTGTGTTCAAAATCCAAGTCACTCTTCACAATTAACTTTGGAATTTAACCTTGGTCGTAAAACACGAATACTTTCTACTTGATATTATTTGGACTGAAGCCATTAATTGTTTCTGAGGCTAAAAATAACTAACCTGGACTAGTCTTCCTTCAAAAATTCTGTTTTTCATTTATGCAGGAAGTCAAGCATTTTCTTAGATAGGTATGTTTGATCATGACTAGAAAATTGATGAAATCTTCCAAACTAATCCTGACATACTCTAACCTACAGTTTATCCAATGTTTCTACAATTTAAATCTCTACAAGGTTCTACATAAAATAGGCCCTGCCTCTGTTTGTAATGATCTGTAAAGGGATAGTGGTGCAGATCCCTCAGTGACCTTATTTGCTTCTAGAGGCAAGAGCCTCTTGTTGACAGCATTTGGCTTGCCTTGGACTGGACTTTGCATTTCAAAACAGCTATGTAAAGCTTTGAGAATTCGTGGCAAAATCGAAGCCCCAGTAACCAAGCCCTTCATACCTCTCTCAGGACATCCAACATTCACTTCCTGGTTGGAGGCAGTTTTGGAAGCTGTCATAGACACCAAGGTGATGATTTTAGATTCATGATGAAAAAGATGAGATTCCCACAGAATCAGCCTGAAATGTCTTGCCACAAGACCAGGGTCTTCTGAGCCTGGGCCAGCTTGCCAGGATAGGTGCCACATGCCCACAGCCGTGGCCAACCAAGGCATCTCCCAAGGGAAGGCATCCCCTTGCCTTGGCAAAGGCTGAATGAGAATTCTTGGAAGCAAGGAGAATCCCTGTTCAGTTTGGTTCTGCAGGTAGTGTGGCTTCTGTGAGGTGAGTGTGACGGTCCCTGCCTGAAGTGAGAGCCATTGTGAGCAATCTGGGAGCCAGACCCTGGCTACTTTTGCTTGTAGGGACACTAAACTTGTCCCAATAGTGACCCCACTACACCTGTCCCACCCAACCCAGCTATCTGAAAGCAAAGCCCAAAGCTCTTCAAACCACTGGTCTGCAAACTTACTTTCCTTCCTTTACTTTTAACCCATCTATGTGTTTACGTCAATATGGATGTCTTATTTTATTTTTTATTTTTTGAGACTGAGTCTTGCTCTGTTGCCCAGGCTGGAGTGCAGTGGTGCAACATCGGCTCACTGCAACCTTTACCTCGCTGGGTTCAAGCGATTCTCCTGCCTCAGCCTCCTGAGTAGCCTGGATTACAGGTGCGGACCACCACACCCAGCTAATTTTTGTATTTTTAGTAGAGACAGGGTTTCACCATGTTAACCAGGCTGGTCTCAAACTTCTGACCTCAGGTGATCCACCTGCCTCGTCCTCCCAAAGTGCTAGGATTACAGGCATGAGCCACCATGTCCAGCCTCAATGTGGATTTCTTAAAGAAAATGTAGCTGGGTCTTGTTCTCCAATCCAGTCTGACAATCTCTTGTTTTTAATTGGTGCATTTAAACCATTTGCAGTTAATATTATTAATATGGTTGGATTTAGTCTACCATTTTTTTTTTTTTAAGATGGGGTTTCACCATGATGGCCAGGCTGGTCTTGAACTCCTGACCTCAGGTGATCCACCCACCTCGGCCTCCCAAAGTGCTAGGATTACAGTCATGAGCCACCAGGCCTGGCCTAGTCTACCATTTTATTTCTTTTTCTGTTTGTTCCCTTTTATGTTTATTTCTTCTCCCCACCCTTTCCTGTCACCTTTTGAATTATCTGAATATTTTAACATATGTATTGGGTTTTGGCTATATCTCTATGTTTTTTAGATTGCTCTAAAGTTTACAATATATATACCTAACTATTCACAGTCTATTTAGAGTTTATATTTTATCTCTTCAAGTAAAATTCAGAAGTCTTACAGCCATTTAGGTCCTTAATCCCTTCTTCCTTTATAATCGTTAGATGAATTACATCTACATCCATTGAAACCCTTACCAGATACTATTACAATTTTGTTCTCAATAGTCATACATATTTGAGAGAACTGAAGAGAAGACTTTACCTTTTATGTTCTTCCTTCAGTTCTTAAGTTCCAGGTTTGTTTCTGGTATAGCCGTTTCCCTTCAGCCTAAACAACTTTCTTTAGCACTTTTCTTAGAACAGATCTGCCAACAGTTCTCTTAGTTTTCTTTCATCTGAGAATGCCTTTATTTTGCCTTCATTCCTGAATCTACTTTCTCTCGATATAGATTTTTTTTTTTTACTTTCCTGCACTTTACCCGTGTTGTTCCATCATCTTTTTTCCCATGGCTTCTGATTAGAAATCCACAGTCATTGAATACTTCTCTGTGTTTAACTCATTGTTTTTCTCAGGCTTTAAAAAAAAAACTGGTAAAATGTACATATTAGAAAATGTATTAATCTTTCTTTCTCTTTTTTTTTTTTGAGAGGGTGTCTCACTCTGTCACCAGGCTGGAGTACAGTGACATGATCTTGGCTCACTGCAACATCCACCTCCCAGGTGTTCAAGGGATTCTCCTGCCTCAGCCTCCTGGGTAGCTGGAACTACAGGCACACGCCACCACACCCAGCTAATTTTTGTATTTTTAGTAGAGACAGGGTTTCACCATATTGTCTAGGATGGTCTCGATCTCTTGACCTCATGATCTGCCCACCTTGGCCTCCCAAAGTTCTGTGATTACAAGCATGAGCCACCGTGCCCGGCCCATCTTAATCATTTTTAAGTGTACAGTAGTGTTAGGCACATTCACATTGTTGTGCAGTCAATCTCCAAAACTCTCATCTTGCAGAACTGACACTCTATACCCATTAAACAACAGCTCCCATTCTCTTCTGCCCCCGGCCCCTTGCAATCACCATTCTACTTTCTGTCTCTGTGAATCTGAATTTTCTAGGTACCTCATATAAGTGGAAGCATACAGTATTTGTCTTTTTGTGACTGGCTTCTTTCACTAAGCATAATGTCCTCAAGGTTCATCTGCGTTTTAGCATGGGTCAGAATTTCTCTCCTTTTTGAAGGTTAAATTTTGATTGTGTATATGCCACGTTTTGTTTATCCATTCATTTGCTGATGGGCACTTGTGTTGCTTCTGCCTTTTGACTATCGTGAATAATGCTGCTATGAACATGAGCGTGCAAACACGTCTTCAAGACCCAGCTTCCAATTCTCTGGGTATATACTCAGAAGTGGAATTGCTGGCAATTCGATTTTTTAATTTTCTCAGGAACTTCCACATTGTTTCTCAGACTGCTTTTGAGTTTTTTTTTAAGTTTCTGAAGTTTATGTGTCTACTCATCATGTTACTTACATTAATATCACACAAACAACTTACAGTGTAAGTTGTTAGTGTTTGTTTTCTGGAATTTGTTCATTTTTCGTGTTCATCCTGTTTGGGGTCCACTAACTTTCTTGAATCTGTAATTTTATATCTTTCATCAAATTTTAGAAGATTTCCTCAAGTATTTTTTTTTTATGCACCAATCTCTTATTCCTCCCCTGTGACTCCAATGATACAAACATTAGACCCTGAGACTATTATTTTTCCAATCTTTTTTTCTTTCTAGTCTTCAGATTAGATAATTCCTCTTCATCTATCTTCAAGTTCATTGACTTCCTCTTCTGTTGTCTCCATTTTGCTATTGAGCCCATCCAGTTTATTTTTATTTCAGATACTGTGTTTTTTGGTTCTGAAATTCCCATTTGGTTCTTTTCATAGTTTCTATTTTTCTGCTGAGAACTTCTATCTTTCCCTTTATTTCAAGTGTGTTTACCATTATTTCATCCAGCATACTTATAATAGGTGTTTTAAGCATTTATCTGATCATTCTAACCTCCGGCATATTGGTGCTGGCATTTTCTTTTCCCATAAAAATTGATAACATTTTCTAGGCCTTCATTTTGTAATTTTGGGTTGTATCTTGGATATTTTGAATAGTATTAATATGTTGTGAGACTCTGGATCTTGTTAAAATCTTGTTAAAATTCTTCTACAGCAGGAGTCAGCAAACTATGACCTGCAGGCCAAATCTAGCCTTCCTGCTGTTTGTCCCTTTCTTCTCCTTCCTCCTGTGTCCAAGACTCCAACCTAGACCCTTCCTGTTCCTGCCCCTTACCTACTTTGCTGCCCTCCTGACTAACGCCGTAGCCCTATACCTGACCCTAGGACTAACCTGGGATTCAAACCTATGCCCTCGTGGCTCCTAGACCTAGGCCTAAACCGCTGCACTAACAGGCTGCCTCCCCTTGTTTTTATATGTAAAGTTTTACTGGAACACAGCCCGGCTCATTCATTTACATACTGTGCTGCTTTGGCACTACAGTGGCAGGGTTGAGTCGTGATAGAAGATTGGCACAAAGCCTAAAATATTTATTATCTGACCCTTTGTGGAAAAAGTGTGCTCACCTTGGCTTTAGAAAGTGTTGACTTTGTTTTTGTTTTGTTTGTTTTAGCAGGCAATCCATCTAATGAAGTTCAAACGCAAATTCTGTCTCTACATCTTAGGGACAGATCTGGGAGAGAGAAAATGAAATAGTTTTTATGGGGATTTTACTTTATACTCTCTGGCTCACAGGGACCCTTTTCCTAAGTCTTCTAGTCAGAGAGATGGGGTTTCTCTCGGAGTTTCTGCCGTCTCTGCTACCGTGCAGCTCCCCAACTGGACCTATTCTCAGGTCAAAGCTGTGATAAAAAAGAAGAAAAATTGGAGGAATCTCACCATATACAGATAGCTTCTTCAAGCTTTGATTCCCTTCCCTAATTTGGCTGCTTGTTTACTTTTCAACGTCCTTAGCTGCATTTTGTCCAGAATTTTTAGTTGTGATCAGTGGCAGTGACTGCAGTGGCCTTACTGCATTTTGTCTGACACTGGAAACCTCCCAACTTCTTTCTGACCATAACCTGTAGTAAAACATATTTTACGTTGAGACTCAGTACACACACACACACACATATGATCAATGTTTCACAAACAATGCTTATTGTTACTGTGTATGATGGCCTCTTATTCTATTGTATTCCTTTTCTGTTTTGTTTTGTTTTGTTATGTTCTGTTTTGTTTTGTTTTGTTTTGTTTTGTTTTGTTTTTAATGGTGCTGAGAGACCAGTGTGATGGCTCATGTCTATAATCCCAACACTTTGGGACGCTGAGGTGGGAGGATCACTTGAGGCCAGGAGTTTGAGACCAGCCTAGGCAACATAGTGAGACCTTGTCTGTACAAAAACCAAAATTAGCCCAGCAGGGTGGCACGCATCTGTAGTCCTAGCCACTTGGGATGCTGAGACGGGAGGATCATCGCTTGAGCCCAGAGGTTTGAGGATACCGTGAGCTATGATCATGCCATTGCACTCCAGCCTCAGTGAGAGAGTGAGACCTTGTCAATAAATAAATAGTGCTAATACTCGTTACTCGGCATTAACCAAAGTTTGAAAAACACAACTCTAAATGCTGTCACTGAAACAGGAGAGGCAAGGCTGCTACTAGCTGAACATTTCAACAAGTCCTTGCATAATACTACATTTCAACAAGTCCTGAATAATATATACCACAACTGATGGTACAATAAACTTTCGAGTCAAAAAATGTGACGAGGGGCCTGGCATGGTGGCTCACGCCTGTAATCCCAACACTTTGGGAGGCCGAGGCTGGAGGATCATGAGGTCAGGAGTTTGAGACCAGCCTGGCCAATATGGTGAAACCCTGTCTCTACTAAAAATACAAAAAAATTAGCTGTGTATGGTGGCTCACACCTGTAGTCCCAGCTACTCAGGAGACTGAGGCAGGAAAATCGCTTGAACTTGGGAGGCGGAGGTTGCAGTGAGTGGAGATCATACTACTACACTCCGGCCTGGACAACAGAGTGAGACTGTCTCAAAAAAAAAGAAAAAGTGATGAGAATTGCATTATAACCTCAAATTGTAGAACTCCAGGTTCTCCATGTGAGAAACACCGACTCTCTGCTCCCCAAAAATCTACATTTTATATTAGGTACCTGATACTACATGTTACTTGCAAAATAAACTGAAGTCAACTCAGTGAGAGGAAAACAAGGTGTCATTATTGATGCCTGATTCCCACTGCCCTCTTCTGCCGCTTCTGTTAGCTTCCCTCCCTTCTCTCCTCCCTTCTCGTCTTCCTCCTTAATAAAATCAGCTGGGTAATACATATTTGATCTGGGTACTCATCCTTGGTAAGTTAAGGAATGCAGATGCTTAAACAGTCAGGGCCCCAACCGAAAAGGGATGAGATGCTTACTAATTTTAAGTACTTCCAAAATATCCACCTTAATTACTGATTACAGATACCTCCAGAACATTATACATTTGATTACCTATTACGAGTACTTCTGAACTATAATAAAATTGATCAAAGGTATCAGAAACATCTTACTACTCTATACTTGAAACCCCATATTTACATAAAATAGCACTGAACACACAAGCCAGGCAAGCAGTGGGAGTGGTTACTTTTCCCCTTCTGGTTTTCTAAAACATCTCCTTTTCCAAGATGAAAGACGTCTTTTCCTGATTCCTTCAGTGTGGAGTCTTACAATTTGGGGATGGGTGGAGAAGAGAAGGTGGTAGAATAAAGGAGTAAGAGAAAAGGTAGAATGAATGACAGCGTGGTCTCCTAAGTCCCACCTCCCTACTTCTCCCCAGCACACACTCAGGCTGCATCATCCCATCTGGGATTGCATCTCCCCCAGTCACGCTGAATTCCTCCAAGCCTATAGTACCCATCTGTGCACTCACTGCCCACCCCACCCCCAAGATGGCTAAATGCAGCAATCTGTTGAAAAGTTGGCCTGTGGTCTCAAGATAGAAAGTACTCAGAGAAACACAGAACTTTCCTTGAGATGCTGCGTCAAGAACCTTTTCTTCTCTGCTCAATCTTTTGAAAACATGGTGAAAAATTCCATCTTTCCTTTATTGAAACCCACACAGGGAAACCACACTTAGTCTGGCAGAGCTATGCCCCCAAAGTGGATCAATCTTTGCTCAGCACAGAGGGAACTATTTGTTTTAAACATTTTAAAAACCTGTCTTGCTTGGACGTGGGTTATTTTTAAAAAGTATAAAAATTGCCGGGCACAGTGGCGTGTGCCTGTAGTCCCAGCTACCCGGGAGGCTGAGGTGGGAGGATCGCTTGAGCCCAGGAGTTCTGGGCTGTAGTGCGCTATGCCGATCGGGTGTCCGCACTAAGTTCGGCCTCAATACGGTGATCTCCCGGGAGTGGGGGACCACCAGGTTGCCTAAGGAGGGGTGAACCAGCCCAGATCGGAAACGGAGCAGGTCAAAACTCCCGTGCCGATCAGTAGTGGCATCACGCCTGTGAATAGCCACTGCACTCCAGCCTGGACAACATAGCGAGACCCCATCTCTTATAAAAATAAAGTAAAATAAAGTATAAAAATTGGCCGGCTGTGGTGGCTTACGCCTGTAATCCCAGCACTTTGGGGGGCCGAGGCGAGCGGATCACGAGATTAAGAGATCAAGCCCACCCTGGCCAACATGGTGAAACCTCGTCTCTACTAAAAATACAAAAAAATAATAATAATAATTAGATTGGCGTGGTGGCATGCGCCTGTGGTTCCAGCTACTCGGGAGGCTGAGGCGGAAGAATCGCTTGAACCCAGGAGGCGGAGATTGCAGTGAGCCGAGATTGCGCCATTGCACTCCAG